>WNNJ02003147.1:0-12500 GCA_012934845.2 Pomphorhynchus laevis
TTCCAAATGCCACTACTTCCAAATGCCACTACTTCCAAATGCCACTACTTCCAAATGCCACTACTTCCAAATGCCACTACTTCCAAATGCCACTACTTCCAAATGCCACTACTTCCAAATGCCACTACTTCCAAATGCCACTACTTCCAAATGCCACTACTTCCAAATGCCACTACTTCCAAATGCCACTACTTCCAAATGCCACTACTTCCAAATGCCACTACTTCCAAATGCCACTACTTCCAAATGCCACTACTTCCAAATGCCACTACTTCCAAATGCCACTACTTCCAAATGCCACTACTTCCAAATGCCACTACTTCCAAATGCCACTACTTCCAAATGCCACTACTTCCAAATGCCACTACTTCCAAATGCCACTACTTCCAAATGCCACTACTTCCAAATGCCACTACTTCCAAATGCCACTACTTCCAAATGCCACTACTTCCAAATGCCACTACTTCCAAATGCCACTACTTCCAAATGCCACTACTTCCAAATGCCACTACTTCCAAATGCCACTACTTCCAAATGCCACTACTTCCAAATGCCACTACTTCCAAATGCCACTACTTCCAAATGCCACTACTTCCAAATGCCACTACTTCCAAATGCCACTACTTCCAAATGCCACTACTTCCAAATGCCACTACTTCCAAATGCCACTACTTCCAAATGCCACTACTTCCAAATGCCACTACTTCCAAATGCCACTACTTCCAAATGCCACTACTTCCAAATGCCACTACTTCCAAATGCCACTACTTCCAAATGCCACTACTTCCAAATGCCACTACTTCCAAATGCCACTACTTCCAAATGCCACTACTTCCAAATGCCACTACTTCCAAATGCCACTACTTCCAAATGCCACTACTTCCAAATGCCACTACTTCCAAATGCCACTACTTCCAAATGCCACTACTTCCAAATGCCACTACTTCCAAATGCCACTACTTCCAAATGCCACTACTTCCAAATGCCACTACTTCCAAATGCCACTACTTCCAAATGCCACTACTTCCAAATGCCACTACTTCCAAATGCCACTACTTCCAAATGCCACTACTTCCAAATGCCACTACTTCCAAATGCCACTACTTCCAAATGCCACTACTTCCAAATGCCACTACTTCCAAATGCCACTACTTCCAAATGCCACTACTTCCAAATGCCACTACTTCCAAATGCCACTACTTCCAAATGCCACTACTTCCAAATGCCACTACTTCCAAATGCCACTACTTCCAAATGCCACTACTTCCAAATGCCACTACTTCCAAATGCCACTACTTCCAAATGCCACTACTTCCAAATGCCACTACTTCCAAATGCCACTACTTCCAAATGCCACTACTTCCAAATGCCACTACTTCCAAATGCCACTACTTCCAAATGCCACTACTTCCAAATGCCACTACTTCCAAATGCCACTACTTCCAAATGCCACTACTTCCAAATGCCACTACTTCCAAATGCCACTACTTCCAAATGCCACTACTTCCAAATGCCACTACTTCCAAATGCCACTACTTCCAAATGCCACTACTTCCAAATGCCACTACTTCCAAATGCCACTACTTCCAAATGCCACTACTTCCAAATGCCACTACTTCCAAATGCCACTACTTCCAAATGCCACTACTTCCAAATGCCACTACTTCCAAATGCCACTACTTCCAAATGCCACTACTTCCAAATGCCACTACTTCCAAATGCCACTACTTCCAAATGCCACTACTTCCAAATGCCACTACTTCCAAATGCCACTACTTCCAAATGCCACTACTTCCAAATGCCACTACTTCCAAATGCCACTACTTCCAAATGCCACTACTTCCAAATGCCACTACTTCCAAATGCCACTACTTCCAAATGCCACTACTTCCAAATGCCACTACTTCCAAATGCCACTACTTCCAAATGCCACTACTTCCAAATGCCACTACTTCCAAATGCCACTACTTCCAAATGCCACTACTTCCAAATGCCACTACTTCCAAATGCCACTACTTCCAAATGCCACTACTTCCAAATGCCACTACTTCCAAATGCCACTACTTCCAAATGCCACTACTTCCAAATGCCACTACTTCCAAATGCCACTACTTCCAAATGCCACTACTTCCAAATGCCACTACTTCCAAATGCCACTACTTCCAAATGCCACTACTTCCAAATGCCACTACTTCCAAATGCCACTACTTCCAAATGCCACTACTTCCAAATGCCACTACTTCCAAATGCCACTACTTCCAAATGCCACTACTTCCAAATGCCACTACTTCCAAATGCCACTACTTCCAAATGCCACTACTTCCAAATGCCACTACTTCCAAATGCCACTACTTCCAAATGCCACTACTTCCAAATGCCACTACTTCCAAATGCCACTACTTCCAAATGCCACTACTTCCAAATGCCACTACTTCCAAATGCCACTACTTCCAAATGCCACTACTTCCAAATGCCACTACTTCCAAATGCCACTACTTCCAAATGCCACTACTTCCAAATGCCACTACTTCCAAATGCCACTACTTCCAAATGCCACTACTTCCAAATGCCACTACTTCCAAATGCCACTACTTCCAAATGCCACTACTTCCAAATGCCACTACTTCCAAATGCCACTACTTCCAAATGCCACTACTTCCAAATGCCACTACTTCCAAATGCCACTACTTCCAAATGCCACTACTTCCAAATGCCACTACTTCCAAATGCCACCTACTTCCAAATGCCACTACTTCCAAATGCCACTACTTCCAAATGCCACTACTTCCAAATGCCACCACTTCCAAATGCCACCACTTCCAAATGCCACTACTTCCAAATTTCACTATTTCCAAATGCCACTACTTCCAAATGCCACTACTTCCAAATGCCACTACTTCCAAATGCCACTACTTCCAAATGCCACTACTTCCAAATGCCACTACTTCCAAATGCCACTACTTCCAAATGCCACTACTTCCAAATGCCACTACTTCCAAATGCCACTACTTCCAAATGCCACTACTTCCAAATGCCACTACTTCCAAATGCCACTACTTCCAAATGCCACTACTTCCAAATGCCACTACTTCCAAATGCCACTACTTCCAAATGCCACTACTTCCAAATGCCACTACTTCCAAATGCCACTACTTCCAAATGCCACTACTTCCAAATGCCACTACTTCCAAATGCCACTACTTCCAAATGCCACTACTTCCCAATGTCATCACTTCCAAATGCCATCACTTCCAAATGCCACTACTTCCAAATGCCACTACTTCCAAATGCCACTACTTCCAAATGCCACTACTTCCAAATGCCACTACTTCCAAATGCCACTACTTCCAAATGCCACTACTTCCAAATGCCACTACTTCCAAATGCCACTACTTCCAAATGCCACTACTTCCAAATGCCACTACTTCCAAATGCCACTACTTCCAAATGCCACTACTTCCAAATGCCACTACTTCCAAATGCCACTACTTCCAAATGCCACTACTTCCAAATGCCACTACTTCCAAATGCCACTACTTCCAAATGCCACTACTTCCAAATGCCACTACTTCCAAATGCCACTACTTCCAAATGCCACTACTTCCAAATGCCACTACTTCCAAATGCCACTACTTCCAAATGCCACTACTTCCAAATGCCACTACTTCCAAATGCCACTACTTCCAAATGCCACTACTTCCAAATGCCACTACTTCCAAATGCCACTACTTCCAAATGCCACTACTTCCAAATGCCACTACTTCCAAATGCCACTACTTCCAAATGCCACTACTTCCAAATGCCACTACTTCCAAATGCCACTACTTCCAAATGCCACTACTTCCAAATGCCACTACTTCCAAATGCCACTACTTCCAAATGCCACTACTTCCAAATGCCACTACTTCCAAATGCCACTACTTCCAAATGCCACTACTTCCAAATGCCACTACTTCCAAATGCCACTACTTCCAAATGCCACTACTTCCAAATGCCACTACTTCCAAATGCCACTACTTCCAAATGCCACTACTTCCAAATGCCACTACTTCCAAATGCCACTACTTCCAAATGCCACTACTTCCAAATGCCACTACTTCCAAATGCCACTACTTCCAAATGCCACTACTTCCAAATGCCACTACTTCCAAATGCCACTACTTCCAAATGCCACTACTTCCAAATGCCACTACTTCCAAATGCCACTACTTCCAAATGCCACTACTTCCAAATGCCACTACTTCCAAATGCCACTACTTCCAAATGCCACTACTTCCAAATGCCACTACTTCCAAATGCCACTACTTCCAAATGCCACTACTTCCAAATGCCACTACTTCCAAATGCCACTACTTCCAAATGCCACTACTTCCAAATGCCACTACTTCCAAATGCCACTACTTCCAAATGCCACTACTTCCAAATGCCACTACTTCCAAATGCCACTACTTCCAAATGCCACTACTTCCAAATGCCACTACTTCCAAATGCCACTACTTCCAAATGCCACTACTTCCAAATGCCACCACTTCCAAATGCCACTACTTCCAAATTTCACTATTTCCAAATTCCACTACTTCCAAATACCACTACTTAAAAAGAAAATTTCTCACATTAGTCAATTATGGTCTCCTAAACACTTAAGAATTCTTCTGGCACACCGTCACCAACTACTTCAAAATATATTTTACCCCTTAGAAAAAGTCAAAAAGAGTGATATGGATACCCACAAAAAAAGAAAAAGCTATAATCAATGACTATTTATTTCATGCTAGTTGGATATGTAATACAAACTGTCAATATTGGAAATGTAGTAATGATCTGTGTTCTGTAACGGCAAAGTCAATAGAATTTGAAATTGTTTCGGTAAAAGAAGAGCATAATCATGAAACAAACTTGAAGCATATTATCAACATTCTTTTTAAAGAAAGACTAAAGGATATCATTTTCTCTGATTCTTTTTTGGGCTCTAGAACTCTGTATGAAAAGGTTTTGTTAGAGTTTGTCTCAAGAGAAATTAATAATGAAAAGGTAAAATCTTTTATTCCGGAGTATTCTCATGTGAGTTCTTTTATTTTTAGACAGAAAAGAATCCTTTATCCCTCTTCAGCGAATAGTATCTTTTCAAATATCAATGAAAAATGGTTTATCAGACCGGATGGTATTAACTGTCTTTTACATCAATTTTCTGGAGAGAACTTCAACTGTTAGGAAATGTTAAAGTGTTAAAGAGATTTTCACGTTTTAAAATCTTCGAATTTTTATGGATGGCACATTAAAATCCTCCTCGACTAATTTCTATCAACTTTATATCATACACGGCGTTGTTAACAATCAATTTTTCCCTCTTGTATTTAGTTTCATCTCTTCAAAAGAGGAATCTGCTTATAGATATATGCTCACAAAGCTGGTAAATATTTTAGAAGTTAATGACATATATTTTTGACCTTCTGAAGTAAAAATTGACTATGAAGTTGCAGCTTTTAATGCTACCAGAGAGCTGTTTCCTATGGTGTCTATAAAAAGGTGTTTTTTTTTCATTTTGGACAGTGTTTAATGAGAAAATTGAATAATCTTGGTTTAAAACCTTTATTCAATGAAAATTATGATTACTAACTTGCATTTCAATTAATCAGTACTCTTGCACTAATCCCTGTGTCACACATTGGTGAAGGGTGGGAGATTATCAATAGAATAATTCCTAGAGTCAACCCTTTGGTAGATGAGCTTTTGAACTATGTAAACACCACATCGCTTGTGTCTACCAACTCAGTCTTTATTAGAGATGTATGGTCGCATAGTTCAAATATCAACGATAGAAAAAACAATGCATGTGAGGGCTTTCATGCTAAATTGAATTAAGCATTGAATAAATCTAACCCATCTTTTTTAAACAGTTGACAAAATAAAAAAAAATCAATGATTTGCAGTGAAACAGAGCTATCGCGCATACTGGCTGGCGGAAATCCAAAGCCTAAAAAGAAGAAATATGCTGACTCTCATAATAACATTGTTAATTTGGTACAGAATTTTAACAATGGGCTGATAAACTTGTATGAGCTTATGTATGGTTTGAGAAATGCAATAAAACTTGACGTTTAGTTTTTAATTTACACTTTGAAAAAGTATTTAATGTTTTTTACATCCTGATTTTAACTAATACTGTATAAATTTGAATTCTTAAATGTAATTAAATGTTGTGATAGTTGGAACTAGTTCAAGTAAAATTTATAAAGAAAGAGTCATTGTTTATACTTCAATGCATCTAGAGATAAATTTAAACAGTAATAAATCATTTTAATAAACATTTTATATTTACCTCTCTTTATATGAATAGTTAATTATTTTAACAATGAGAATAATATTCATAACAATGAGAATAATATTTATTAACAGAATATACTTTGTTTAATTAATATCTCCAAATTATGTCGAACATTTATTGATTTTCAAACATCATACATTCAAATTCATTTAATGTACTATAAAATTTCAAAGCTTAGTGTAAGAAAGTATAAAACAATAATTATTCCTTATCATATATCAGTTTGGAAGTAGTGGCATTTGAAAGTAGTGGCTATACACGGATTAAGCACTTAAACGATGCCTTTTTTCAACCTCCAGCGACTGATTCAGTACCGACAATCTCTTCATAGAAACGCTTCACATCGAGCAACACACATCCTAAGAAGCTAAAAATAATAAAAAATCAGCATGAACAATGATGGAAAATGATGATAATCCCTACTTCAGACTAGGAGCGGCTAGCGGTCCAGCTAGTATAGCCTGAGGTCGGAAGGGCAAATTTCCACTCTATATCTGAGTAGTGGGTTCTGCTGTCCATTCTAGTTACACCATTGCAATAAGAAGTAATTCTGAACCGTTTTCACTTAACATCATTTAGTAGAATTCAAGAGGTACTTCTGCCCTTAGTCTTTTATCTGATCGAGATTCAGATGTTATAGTACTTTAGGAAACTAGAAAAATGCGATCTCCCCAGAACATTATTTGGTTTAGTCCAAAGCACATAACATCCCACTTTACTCCGTACATAACCCACCTCACTCCTCTTCTTCTCAGGGAAGAATAGGAGTGAGGAGCACATAACTCCTCTTCTTCTCTTTTAACCTTAGTTAAATGCCATTTAAGATCATCCTTTCTTTCAAATTATTCTTGTACAGCCTTATGCGATCTATGCGGTCTCCCCAGAACATTATTCGATTAGTCCAAAGCACATAACCTCGCACTTTACTCCGTGCATAACCCACCTTACTCCTCTTTTTCACAGGGAAGAAGAGGAGTGAGGAACACATAAGTCATCTTATTCTATTTTAACTTTAGTTAAATGCCATTTAAGTTAATCTCCCCTGGAAATAAAAATGTTAATGGCATTTTTTAAATGCCATTCGAACCCCTAACTAGAGGTTCGCTGTCTTTATAGTGGCAACTTTGCATGGGAAGTAATTCCGAACCGTTTTCACTAAACATCATTCAGTAGAATTCGTGAAGTACTTATGCCCTTAGTATTTTATCTGGTCGAGATGGAGATGTTATAGCCCTTCAGGAAACTAGATAAATGCGATCTCCCCGGAACATTATTTGGTTTATTCCAAAGCACATTACCTACCACTTTACTCCAAATATAACTCCACATCACTCATCTTCTCAAGGTCTTTTAACCCTAGTTAAAAGACCTTGAGAAGACTTTCGAGCACCTATAAAGGTCGTTTATTTAATCCTACTCTAACAAAACTCAAGGTTCTAGCTAAAATGCTAAATCTTCCCAATCTCTTCATTTCCATCAAGCAGGCCCTCTCGAAAAAATACTGGAGCTCTAAATATAGGTTTAAGCTGAGTAGATATAAGGCGAGCATTGTTTATCTTAATCCATCTCAGTCTTCCTTCTGGAAGATATTCAAGAAGTTTGTCTGCTGGAAGGAGAGGGCATCTGTAGAATTGGCAGCATTGGCCTTGACAAAGTAAAGGAGTGGTCACTAACCCTACATAATTATGGAGACACTCAATCTCCCCAACCAATCTTGCCTTGGATTGATTTCATGAGTGGGGATTTATCGGTTACCGATATCCTGAATGTATGGGGTTTACTTCCGGACATCTCCAGATCCCATGCGCCACTCTCCACTCGGGTATGTCAGATTTTGACAGACAGTCAGAGAAAATAGGTCGTCCTTACGCTACTATTAGTCTCCCCTCCGATGTTGCTGGCATCAAAATTAGCCGGAGAATATTTGTATCCAAGAAATAAATAGTCTCATGTCCAAAAGATCCGAGCCCTATCTTGATACAAAACTCCCTCATCTCTATCCACAAAAAAGCACTTGCGCGTGGAATCCGCGACCATCAAAGTAGGCGTCAGTTAATCCCACCAAGTTTCCATGGGTTTGTCAAAAATCGCTCAGTCCACTGATCGATTGCCAGACACAGATTGCTGTGGCTGTTTTCCTTGATTTTTCTGCTGCATTTTACCGCATCTCCATTTCCTTTGTTATCTCTTCTCTTGGGTTCTTTGGGTTGCCTGCGATAATTGTTAACAGGGTGGATATACTGATGTACACCAAACGGTTCTTTTATGAAGACGATACTGATGCTCGTCAGTTACACCCTGTTACAAGTGTGCCTCAAGGTGCCCCACTTTCTCCTATCTTATATTTTGCTGCTTCTATCATACTCTATAAAATATTTAAAAGCGTACAACGTTTAGTGGTATACACTGATTATTCCGATACAACAGCAATGTTTTCTTTTTTTATTATAATCCCAATCGCTCATGGCCGTTAAGGAATTTAATTAATAAGCAGATTATTATAATATTTTTGTTGTATTAATAAATAAAACATTAAATACATTTAATAATTTATCAAAATTATTAAATTACTAAAATTTTCTAAAATGATAATTTATTATTTTAGAATTATAAAGAAATAAAAAAGCTCATCGACATAAGACTGCAAACCTAGAACAACACGTCGAGACAAAACAACATACTATCCAGCATTAGGTAGCTTAAATCGTGATATTCTAAATGCTCACCTTAAGTGCAAAGTAAATGACGCTAGACCAATCGTATATTTTACAGCAAACTCGAAAATTCGGAAACATCTCGTTTGATCGAGATACAATTCAAAATCACTTAAAAAGAAATAATATGTTGCCTGTGTAAACGTCAACGATGACAATGTGAGCACTGATAACGGCAATCACTTAAAAGGTTACCAATTTACTATATAAGTTGACAAGTGCTACTTCATGCGTAACATCAAACTTGGCAACATGCATCATTTGTAAAAGATGTCGGCGAAACAACTAACCAACTTAAAAAAATTCGGAGATCTCGCGTAAAAAAGATTGCTAACTGATAGAGATGTAATTTAAGCAATCGAGCACGATATTAAAGATGAATGCTTTGACTACGTGATAATCGAGCATAATTTCAAAACATATCAAGCACGTAAGTATAGATAAATATAAGTATCATGGAGAATTGCTTTAGGGTCAAATGTAACTGTTTTTATTGCGAACCATCCCCGAGAATACAAAAGACTATTTATTATTAGATATTTCGACTGTACTCAGCAGTCATCAAAAAGACTGGATAAGAATACTATGTACAGTCGAAATATCTAACAATAAAAAGAGTATTCGATCAAAAAAGACAAAACATTTATTTGACATTTCGAACTTTTGTTTATAGACCTTGAGAAAAACATTGTAATTTTATGAAGATGCTAACAGAGGTTAGCGAAATATCAAATAAAATTTTCATTATTTCTTTAATCCAGCTTTAATAATTCTTCATCAATCATGGATCATTATCAACTATTAAAAATAAATAGTCTTTTGTATTCCAGGGGAGGGTTCGCAATAAAAAAGATTTATATAAGTATAGAATTATTTTGAATCTCCCAGATAATGGCAGTGCAGCCAATTGGGCTAACGCAGGCAAAACAGCTGCAATGGAATATCATAACTTAATATTTTATTGGATTCATATTAAGTGTTTATTGTACCTGACGAAGAATCTAGCAGTCAAAACATTGTCAAATAATATATTTTTCGGTTTTTGTCTGTTTTGCACGAATCATTTAATCATCTAGACCCGCAGCCTATATAATTTAATCGCAACATCTACGATTATATATAATCCACTGCTGCTGGGACGATATTCAATTTGAAAATTACACCATCAAACGAACGAAGAATTTATTTCAAAACGTTTCAACCAGTCGGTCTTTTCCAATATATATAGTGTAAAAACGATAGTGTAAAAAACGCCATACGTAGCTTACCAGAACCGTAATCTACAACTTTGATCAACAATAATGCTACACCGGGTACTTTCTATATGCTACCTAAAATTTACAAGAAGATATACCCGTGTCCTTGGCGACCCATTATACCGAACTGTAGAATGGCTATTGAACTGATCTCTAAATACTTGAAGACTTTACTAAAAAATGTAAGATCGTATGTGGGTAGCAGTGACGATGTAATACGTAAACTGATGAACTTGCGAATAGGAAAGGACAATGTCATATTAACCACGTTAGATGTGGAATCGTTGTATACGAGTATAAAAAATGTCAACGGGATAAAGGCAATTTACAATCGAATGACAAAGGCATTATGGGAAGAGCAACGAAAGGAGTGTGTTATTAAACTACTTTCAACAGTTCTCGAGAATAATTACTTCAATTTCAACAACAAGTACTATAAACAAATTGAAGGAACAGCGATGGGAACTTTCGTAGCTCCTGTATTTGCAAATTTATACGTGGCACAAATCGAGGAAGACTTTCTTTAATCCATGCATACTCGACCGAAACTCTGGATTCGCTACATAGATGATGTACTTCTAATATTCCCTGGGACATCCGACGAATTGACAGACGCAATATGTACACTTAATAAGAAGAGTGAGCTTAAATTTAGTCTTGAAATAGCAGATGAAGGGAAGACAGCGACGTTTCTTGATATTAGGATGAAACTGGTGGGTGAAAAAAGAAAAAAGATCGAAACGAGTCTGTACCGTAAAGACAATTGGAGAGCATCTTACGTGCATTCAAAAAGCTGTCATCCAGCCTGGATCAAAAGAAACATTATATACAACGAGGCATTGATATCTAAGAAAATTTGTTCTTCACCTGGATTATTTAAGAAAAAAATGTCGAAATTAAAAACTAACTTTACTACTAGAGGCTATTCTCGACGGCTCATATATACACAGATTAACAAAGTGAGGCTAATGTATAGAGAAAAGCTCCTAAAAAGCACACCTAGATCCGACAACGTCAATGAAATGGGAATATCGATAACGTTTCACCACGCCTTAGCATCGCTACCATCGGATATAAGCAAAACATATAATAATGTAACACCGAAGAATTTTGTCAGAACTAAGAAACAGAAGATTTATTTTCGTAAGTCAAAGTGCATCAAGGACTATATAGTGCATTCCAAAATTATAAATGAGAATTTGCACTCGGAGGAAAATACCGGAGTTAGACAGTGTAATCGACCTCGCTGTTTATGTTGTCGTGAAATCGAGGAAACTTCGCATTTTCAAAGTAGACTAACTAACTTGGAGTACAAAATCTTCGGGAATTATAACTGTCAAACGAAGGGATCGGTATACAAAACTGAATGCATCAACTGTTCTACTCAGTACGTTGGTGAGACTTCGAGGGCGTTGAAAGATCGCTTAACAAACAGACGTGCGGATATAAAATCATGTAAACTTAAAAGAAATTTGAGCGATAATAAAATATAAAACACTGATGGTGTAGTTGAGCATTATGCCAGTTTTCCGTCTCATATATTCGTTACAACTATATTGGAAGGTGATCTTTTTGACGACGAACGACGAAAACAACGAGAAAATTTTTGGATTGGTCAATTGATGACTGATAAAATGCTGAACACTGCAAACACTTACAAAATTGTAAAAGAACGAAATCCACCATGAATTCTTCCTAGACCATTTCATGTTATAAATATGATTCTATTTTCTGTTTCTGTGCTTGTACTTTTTCTGACGAAGGCGTTAAGCCGAAACGTAATAAATAAGAAAAACTAACTACTGCTTTTCCTGCTTCTACCTTTTGTATATATATATATATATATATATATATATATATATATATATATATATATATATATATATATATCCATTAGATTTGCGGAAAACTGACACTGTCCCGGATCATCCATTGAATGATACATTAGTAATAATTGTCGTAAGATATATATATATATATATATATATATATATATATATACTAAATGGTGTTGCTTGATAGACTGGACTTCGATTCACGACTTTCAGTCACCATGTCACTTCTAGACGACCACTTCAGCATCGAAATGATGAGTACCCGGCAACACTCATCAGTAGAATGAGGTACACACTGGTCGTTTCGGTTGCCTGTGTGACATTGTGAATAAAGGCGTTTCCGACACTTTGCTTAATTTCTGAGGCTTAC
>WNNJ02003148.1:0-28153 GCA_012934845.2 Pomphorhynchus laevis
CAGTGCAGCTAAAATAAGTAAAATTTCATCTTATTATTTTGTTTTAATTTTTCAATAACATACAAGCTGGAGTTTTTGGATAATATCCGAAAACCAGAATCGAATATTTTTAAATAATTTCTTCACATTATTGGCAATAATAATGTAAAAATTCTCAAAACTGCAATCCTTCATATCTAATCACAACGTTAAGCTTCTAAAAATACTACGAAATTTGTTGATATCAGTAAATCCAAGATTCACGATTGACGGCCACTGATTCATTGAATGAATTATGACATTTTAAAGTACTAATGTAATTACTAGAATCAACAGCAATCGATGTGTTCTCCACATCAACGGTGTTGGTTCGATGCACATTTTTAATGTGACTTCGTAGAAGGGAACTTTGTGATGCTCGATAGTTGCATATTTGACAGATAAAAGGTTTTATGCCTTCATGTACAGTTTTAATGTGTACATCCAATGTGTCTTTTCTTGTGAAAGATTTGTTACACAATTTGCACTGATATTCGCTTTTTCCGTAGTGAGTGTTTAAGTGATCCCTTAGTCTACTAGCCCGTCTGAATGTCCTTGAGCAATCGGTAAAAGGACAAATGTGTAAAGTAGGATCATATTGGCGTGATTTCCTTCTGCTTCTTTCTGAGCGTCTAAGATTCGATTCTACTCTTTTATGTGATTTGCTATTAATTGATAAGTGATTAACCATATTTCTATGATGCTCAATAAGGTGATTAATTGCTTGTCTTCCATCAAAGCATAGGTGACTGCATATATGACAGCGTCTGGGAAATACGTGATTTGTAACAATATGGCATAAAGCAGATTCAAAATTATCGAAATTGCTCTGTTCGCAGACTGAGCAGTAAATTTGTTCAATAAAATTAATATCGGTATGTTGGTTGGATGCAAGTAGCGTTTTGGTGTACAGCATCCCATCTATCCAATCATTAATTGTACTATTTTCAACATCACACAATATTGCATACAAGTATAATTTCCATTGCTCATTAGGCTCGTCATTGTAATCCATTACTTTGCTAAATCCTGTTTTACAAATTTTTATATTAACAAAAATATCAAAAATTTGCTTACAAAAATTACTTAAAAAAATTTACTTAATAAACATTATATTTACTTAATAAATTTACTTGAATTTACTTAATAAATTAACAATAAATTTAACTTTACTTAATAAATTTAAACTATTAAGGCGAAATTTGTTATAGATAATAAATAATATAATCTAATAATAATCTAATATAATCTAATAAATAATATAGAATAGAATAGAATTTATTTAGAGTGGCCGTTATGGTAAAATATAACCATTTACAGGCCCACTATAAAAATTAAAAAACAGACAAGTTTACGTCCGATGAGTGTTTGAACTTGTATGTAGAGTTATTGAATTGATTGCGGCTGAAAGTGTTATTTTAGTTCGTTTGCAAGAAGTATGGCGATCAAGGAAGTTTTGAAGTGTTTAAGCGACGTCAATGATTTTGTGTCTCGAGGAAGTTTGTTCCAAATGCGTGGTGCAGCGATGGTGAACGCACGATATCCGTGATTACCGTTGTGACGGGGGACGAAAAGCGAGTAGGAGCGATGACTTCTTAGGGAGAGACCAGTCGTCATATTGGATGCGCTATCAGGAAGATATAGATAAGGAGGGTTGTGCCGGAATTTGATTTGCCATGCAAGTGTGAGAATTTGAGAGGTTATGCGGCTCGGAATGTCGAGCCAGTTAAGGATGCGGAGGGTGTTGGAGATGTGGTCGTACTTACGAAGGCGGAAGATGACCCTAGCAGCCATGTGCAGAATCCTTTGTAGATAGTGAAATTGATATGCTGGACAGTTTACGAGAAGACCTAAGCAATATTCTAGACGAGGCATGAAAAGGCTGGAGATTAAAATAGCTGTCGATTTGACGTCGAGGTTTCTACGGACACTTCGAATGTCACGGAGGATGAGGGAGCATGAACTGATCTTGCTACGAATAAAAGGCAGAAACGAGAGATTATTGTCAAAAGGGACACCGAGGATTGTCATGATAGTCACTTCTGGTAGACGGAAATTGTGTATGCATACTGGAAAATCGAGGGTGTAAGAGTGGCGCGGTGTTATCCACATCATGTTAGATTTCTCGTTGTTTAAAAACATACGGATTGAACAAAGATATGCGTGAATAGCAGAGAGGCAAGACGATGCATCAGAAGCGAGGTTGGATGCAGATGAAAGTGTGCATGATGCATAGATTACTATATCGTCAGCGTACTGAATAACTTCAAAGCCGAAAGGGACCACGATGGAAGATAAATCACCAAGAAGAAGGGTGAAAAGAAGCGGCCCTAGAACGGATCCTTGTGGTACACCGCAGCTGAGAGGAACCGGCGCAGAAGAGTTGGAGTTGGAGACTACGTGATAAGAGCGATTTGAGAGGTAGGATTTGAACCAAGAAATGACATGAGACGAGAAGCAGTAACGTTGTTTGAGACATGAGAGAAGTATAGTGTGATCAACTACATCAAAGGCGGAGGATAAATCAAGTGAAATTACAAGGCTTACTAGATGTTTGTCAAGAGCAAGAAGTAGATCATTGGAGAGTTTTGTGCATGCGGTCATAGTAGAATGTTGTGGTCGATATGCTGATTGAAAAGGTGGAAACAGAATTTGATGATATGTAGTTGCTTACCTGTCTGAGGATAAGACCCTCGAAAAGTTTTGAGATGGTCGGAAGGTTTGATATTGGTCTATAGGAGGAGGCGGAACTTGGATCAAGATGATGCTTCTTTAATAATGGGCGAACTATGGCATGTTTGAACGACGAAGGGTAGTGTGATAAATGGATAGACATGTTGAAGACCTTTGTGAGATAAGGGCTGATGGTGTCACTTAGTAACTTTAGAATGTATGTTGGAACAGGATCGAGAGGAGAGGTTGAATTGGGTAATCGTGCTAGGGCATCAGATACGCTTTCGATAGATAAAAGTGAAAAGTGAAACAGTTCAGTATGATATGGGGCAAGGTAGGAGAAACTAGAAGATAATGGTACGTGGATTGAGGTCAAAGTTCGAGCTATTTTGCGTTGCAAATGAGATGCGAATTGGTTGGAAGTGATAGAGATAGACGTGACGAATTTGTTTCTACCCAGAAGGTTATTAATGGATTTCCACGCGTATTGATGATTGTCACGCAAAGATGTTTTGCTTTGCCAGTACGAGGAGCATTTTGAGTTCAAAAGATATCGGTATTTGCTTCGAAATTTGAGGTATTCTGAGTAAGATGAGTTTAATAGCTCGGTGATATTACGACGACTGAATCTTGAGTGCATTCGGTGAAGGTGTCGTAAGGAGCGCTTGGCTCTTTGGCAATCGCTATCGAACCAGGGCGCTCCTGACTGACGGCGAGGCGTACATTGTTTGAACGGCAAAATCATATCGAGTATGCCAATAAGTTCAGTGCTGTACATGTTGGTTAAGTCGTCAAGTGAAGTGTTAGTAAAGGCGGCAAAATTAGGAGTGGGGACGAGAGAAAGTTTATACGCAAGTTATTTAGATCAAGTTGTTTCCATGGAAGATATATATGGGGATGAGTAGGGTGTGGAGGATCATTGGTTTTAATGTTAATGGTGAGAAGATAATGGTCGGATAAGCCCACATCTTTCACAGAAACGGTGCTGCAAGTAGACGATGATTGAACAAAGATGCAATCAATGGTGCCACCTTGGATATGAGTTGATTCAGTAGGGATATATCTGAAGCCAAAGTCTGATAATGTCTTGAGTAGGTGTGACGAGTGAGCGCATGATGGTGTGTCAAGTCGAATGTTGAGGTCACCAAGAATAATGACGGGAGATGATGTAATGCTTAGGTTAGAGAGCATATCAAAGAGTTCGTCAAAGAATGTAAGACATGGCGCAGATGAGCCTGGTCGATAGATAAGGGCGAAACAAATTCGTCTACTGAAGTGTATAGCGTTAAAACACATCAGCTCGAATAACGTAGGGGCAACTGGAAAGTTTAGAACATGTAACGATATAGCGGGCAAAGAAAAGGAAAGTAGACCACCATGGTTGATTCTTTCTGGATCACCATGTAGAGCACGTTCGGCAACGTTTAGGTTAAGCGATACGAGTCTTCGAATGGATATGTCGTTTGTGTAATGCCAAGATTCGGTTAGGCAGAGAAGTGAAAGTGAGTTATTTTGGAAGACTTCGAGAGCAAGTTCAAGTTTGTGGAGTAAGGAACGAATGTTGATGAGACCGATATTAAGTGAGTATTTAGAAAGAGAATTTAGGGAGAATGATTTGGAGTTAAATGGCGCAAAACAACCCAAGGAAGAGGAGGGAGAATCAGACAATTTTCGCCTCGTTGTTGTTTGCGATTTATCATGATGTCATAATGAGGGTGGTGATATATTTGGTTGAATTTCGGCGGAGATTAAATGATTTTTTTGCAAACGAATAACTCGGTTATTGCGAATTATGAATTTATGCGAATGATCCGCCAAACGTTTTTCGTGTAATTGTTTCCTGAGTAATTTTAGTGCTTTCATCTCAGGTGGTGAGAGATCCGGGCTTACATAAGCGTTGTGAAATCGAGTCGATTCTCTCAGTTTGTAGGCATTATTCAGAATTGACTTGGTGGTTGCTTCATCAGATGTAACAAGTATCCACGGTGGAATATCATGACGTTTTGCAGGGAGTCGGCGTAAATACACACGACATGTGGATGCACAAGACACCTTCAACGATGCGATAAGATCCGATACTAAAGCAAGATCGTCTGATGAATTAGGTAGTCCGCGTATTATTACGTTTGACGAGCGCCGTTGTTGCCTATCACATGCTTGAATTATTGTTAGGGGAGATGTTGATTGACCATCGAATTGAGATGTTGCGAGTACTGAGCGAGTCACTTCTTTGCGGATAATAGATGCGAAAGTTTGACGATATAATAAATTATATAATATATAATATATATTATATTTATAATATAATAAATAGATATAAATAATACACGTACTTGATAATCAAATTTCATCAGAGGAAATACGTTATTAGCATGCATTTAGCAGCGCTGCTATGTTGGGTCGAGGAATGACAGCATGAAAACCGATAACATAGCAGTTCCTTTTGAAGACATCTATTTCTTATCAAATACATCGTATATTATTTATAAGTCCATTCATAAAAATTGATTTTTATTGATTTTGATAGTATAAGCAACGTAGACTCAGATATCTGATATTATTTGTTCTACTGACAAGCTATTATTGACCTGCAGACTTCGCTTTTCTGGTAATATAAAATATGTCAGAAATACTAAAACTATGTATTCTTGATGTGACATTATTTTTTCTGGTAATTATCAAGCACGTTTGATAAACTCTTTCTTTTTCTCATAACGAAGATGTAAAAATCAACAAAATATTGTAAAATATTAAATTTACTATATTTTAATCAACAAAATATTATATAAATAAATTTATAATATTAAGCAAAATATTTTTATGGATTATAAATAAAATACTTTGTATTAGAATAGGATACACTAAACAAACAAATTTCATAAGGAGAAATACGTTATTATCATGTATTTGACTCCGCTGCTATGTTGGGTCAAAGAATATTGGCCGAAACCTAATATCATTGCAGTACCTAAAGATGACCTCTATTTCCTTTTCTAATACATCATATATTATTTATTAGTCAATTCATAAACATTGATTTTTATTGATTTTGATAGTATAAGCTACGTAGACTCAGTTAGCTAACATGATTTATCCAATTTCTCAGTCACAATAATTTGGGCTACGATCAAAATATAAAAGTTATTATTGAGCACTTAAAAGAACTTTCATTTACCAAATTATTGTTTCGTACTGAATTTTACGCTCACTAGATGTCAGCATTCAAACTTTTTAATGATTTTTTATAATCAAAATTTTATATTTTAAATTGTAATTATTAAAATGAGTATATTGAGATTTGGTTTTTAATTTTTGATTTTCACTGGTAAAATGTCCGTTTGAAGGGCAACTTATTAAATTAAATTTGTATTAAATATACGTTTTTAAATATCCAGTTTGATAAATATTTAAAAGATCAATAATCTTCTTCTTCTTCTTAGCGTTTATCCCGTATGACGGGGTCCGCTTGCCACGATCGTTGACGCCAAAATGCCTTCTTTGCTGCGTCTTTGGGCGTGAGTCCGACCATTTTCATGTCCTTAAGAAGGGTATCCATCCATCTTTTCTGTGGTCTTCCTATTGGTCTCTTTCCGTCGACCTCGATTTGAAATGGTGCCTGCGCTAATGTGTTCCATGGTGTCCACTCATCCGGATTGATTCTCCAGAAGTCCACCGCTAAATCATCGGGTCCGGTATTATTGATATAAAAGATCAATAATATAACTTAATATTAATATTAAAATATTAACTACAAAATTAAAATATCTTTAAAATCACTTATAAGTATAATATAAATAATCATAATTTAACTTTTTATATTAAACTTTTCTTCATATGTTCATATTTATAATATCAATATAAAGTATCAATATAATATCGTATTTGTAACATCAATTATAATGTCAATTATAATATCAATCATAATATGATATCAATATGATATCAATCATAATATCAATTTTTTAAAAATTAAAAGCTGATGTAATAAATTATTATTAATTAAGTTTTATATTTAACTTTTCTTCATATGTCCATATTTATAAATATTTAGATTATCACTAGGTAAACGTTGCTGCAGAGTGAAGAAATCTATATGAAAATATTTTTTAAATATCAAGTTTGTAATTGAAATTTTTTAACATTTATTACGTTAAATATTTATAATGATCGCTATATTATTAAATACTCATAATATAACTTAATATTAAAATATTAACTAAAAAATTAAAATATCTTTAAAATCACAAATCTTATAAGTATAATATAAATAATCATAATTTTAATTAAATAAAATTAGTAAATAATTTTAATAAGCATCACGTGAACATCATTTAGTACAAAATAAATTCTACATTAAAATTAACAACATTTTGACTTCACTGAGATATGTGCTATTAAAGTCATTTTATTTTAAAAGATTTTAAATATTTTCAAGCTGTAACTTCAATGAGTTCGACACCAACAGGCCTTACTATCTACTTTAAAACTTACCAAGTCAACAACTTAGTCTCTATTAAAATTGCCAACATATTAAATATTTCTATATTTTTCAATTCAGATAATTCTCTAGTGTATAATTACAAATTTTAAATTAGTCCCATGTGCGATAAGAATTTTAACCAATAACAGTTGAAATGCTATTTCTAATAGCTAATCTGATATATCAGCGATCCATTATTTTATTTTACAATACACAGGTTACATATCTCAAATTAATTTTGGGAATTAATGAAGCAACAATGGACGAGTGAACGAATCGAAGTGGAAAATTAAAAAGGAACACTTATTAATTTATTTGATATTTCATTTATCAAAAGTCATTTCCTGACGTTGTGTCGCATGAAAAATATTTGATTTATGTGCAATAAAACCTGTTTTATTTGCTTATTTCCGCACAAAAGGTGCGATTGCGAAATTTTTATCTTAATTCTTTATTTAAAGATAATCTACAAATTATGGTCCATAGTCTATTAAGAATTGAAAATAGACTCAGCACTTTTTAAATTTTTTAAAAGTGTAAAGGCAATTGATGAACTCTAATCCTTATGTATCGTATGTTATTTATTAGTCAATTCATAAAAATTGACTTTTGAAATTTTAATTTTAAATTTTGACTTGTTATAAATATAAATTCTATACAATCTGATATAATTATTTATCTTTATTTTTCATTTATATATTTTAATAGTCTATTAAATGTAGATGATCTGTATTTAATACAATATTTATATATTTATAAATATAATGATAAATATTATGAATATATAATAATTTGTTTAAATATTGTATTTTATATATCAGTAATATATTTATAATGTAATCATGCAATTGTGAAGTTATAGATATTCCGCAAAAAATACAAATTCATTATTAAACTGCTTTATACAAATTGATCAATAAAAAATCAGATGACTTTATTAAATGCGCTTTTTAGGATAGTCATCACATTTATCTGTCATAGCAAAATAATAGACTAGTATTAAATAGTTGCTAGTTTCCAATGCGAAAGTCACTTTTCGCAAGCTTTACTATAAAATTAACACATGGAATATGAGGTAACAATAACTGTAAGACGCAACATTCTGTATATTTAGGCACTTGCACAGTCCGTCATGTACAATATACGGGGAAAGTGGAAATAAGATGTCAGTGTGTGTGAATAACCGGAGAGTTATTATTAAAGCTTGTCGTATAAATGCAGACGAACTGGCATCGCAACTCATTAAGAATCCAAAATATGATATTTCACTTTCAGTGATCGATGAAAACATTTATAAAAGAAAATGCTAAAATAAAGTGCAAGGAACACTATTTGAAAACACAATTAATCGCCAATAGATCGCTAAGCACATAAGTGGTAGATTGAAACAGATAAAGTATTATAGCATTTAAGATGACATCATTTATTTATGCTTTTTGAAATTATCCATTTTGTTTCTTTTAATTGTAATTATTTATAGAATGGAACCTAAGAAACAACAATTTATTCGATAAAAAAATTCAGTTCAATATTCCAATAGCTGTTGCTATAGAAATATCGAATTGAACCTTTTTATCGAATACATTATCGTTTATTTGGTTCAATTATATAAATAATTTATTTATGCTTTTTTTATTTGTATACTTATAATTGAATATGTTATTTTCCTGATGATGACCACTAGTTGGTCGAAATCTTGAATAAAAATAATATTTTTGTTTCCGGTTTGACTTAAAATCCTAGTATTAACATATATACAAGTATATATAACAAAATCCCGAAGCTGATTTGAATGAGTAACTTAAAATATAGCTTAATCTTAGCAACCGCTTCGATAGGGTGTATATTCAACTATTTATATATTTGAGTAATTGGGTAAAAGTTAATATCGTTTCATTTGTATTTTATATCGATCAATAAAACTATTAGAACAGGTAAAACATGAAATGTATTTTCTTATCGTCGTTTTGACTTTTATTTATCAAGAATTGCTGTTTACAAAATTGATTATTTAATCTCTAAAAGTTTATGTATATATCGGAGTAATTGGGTTAAAGTTAATATTGTTTCATTTATATTTTATAACATTATGCATAAACATTATGTTATCTCAAACCGATTAATTTGGGTGCCATTATATTTTGAATTTTGCTTATATCCAGAATCACCAAATGCTATTGCATGATTGAAGCGCGATGTCATAATTGTTGTTATGATTGACTATGTAGTTCACATAAATCACTAAATACAATAAAATATTAATTTAACATTAAAAAATATATTCACATAATATATTTCTCAAATTATTTATGTAAATATAATTTAATTATTATATTATTCAATTATATAATTAATTTATTCAAATTTAATTAATCTAAACATATTAATGCAGAACTCCATTATAATAATAAATTGGCGATATTGTTTGATGGCATTTAATTCCAATTCATATATTGATTTTTAATACGAATTTATATTTTATTAATAATAATTAATTATTGTAAATTGATTATTCACTCATATTGGATTATTTATTAGTGGAGAGAGTGAAGAAATTATTTAATCTCGAATTTTCAATAGCCTACTGCTATCATCATCAGGAGTAAATGTTACAAAAAATATTTTTACAATTTAAGTATTTTATAAATAAATAAATAAAGACTTTATTAAATACACCAAAATATAGCATGCAAGAATAAAAAAGGTAGGTCATAACCAACTCAGAAAAAATGACAACTCAGAAAAAATGACAGAATTTTCCTTCGTTTTTCATCTTCCCTTTCTCTATCATGGCCTCAGGTCCAGTTGGATCTGAGCCCCCCAACCGATCCAACACGCCGCCTTCCGACTGAACCACCCGGGGTCTTTCACCCCCCCCCCGAAGAATCCAATCGGCGCGGACTATGCTTGGTAAACGAGAGACGAGGAGCTTAAGAAACCTTAGCCTTTGCTCTGGGGGACGTCAATTTAAGTATTTTCAAAGCTGTCAACTGCATACTTCGCTTGGCGCAACAGAACAAAGACGTCAATTGTACGTTTTACATTGCGCAGCGGATCAAACGACTAGATGTGCTCCTTATTAAAAATTAAACAAAGAAAGAAAAATATACATAAAAACAGCGAACAAAATAATGCAAAACCCATTACAAATCATTATAATTATAAAATATTTGTTATTAATTCAATAGACAAAGAAATTCAATAACACAAATAAAGAAAAATATACATAAAAACAACAAACAAATCAATACAAAAAACCATTACAAAACATTACAATTATAAAATATTTGTTATTAATTCAATATCTGGTTTATTATTGGGCATCAGTATATTTTTATTTTTGTGCAATAAAATAGGCTTCTTGTATTTTTCTTTCTAAAGCGTTGTTTTCCACTGAAATAACTTGACTTTTTTCAAAATCTATTACATGGTTACTGTTCAAGGAGTGGTCTATTACAGCCCCAGATCCCTGTTGTAATAAGATCTATAGTGGTCAATCAGGACAAGGATTGTCTAAGCGTATTGACCAACATAGATACTCGATTAAGAAAGGAACGGGATCTGGGGCTGTAATAGACCACTCCTTGAACAGTTATTACAATCCGGAATGGAATATTTTTTGTTATTTGGAAAGCGGCCATTATTCGTCCCCTACTTAAAAAGCCCTCTCTTGACCCCTCTCTTCCTTCATCTTATCGCCCAATATCAATTCTACCAACCTTATCTAAAATTCTTGAACACCTTGTCTTAGATCAGATAAACAAGTATCTCTCTTCATCGCAGCTCTACCCTTCTTTTCAATCTGCTTTCCGCTCCAATCATTCCACCGAACTAGCATGTCATAAAGTATTTTCTGATCTGCTCTCCGATCGTGACAAAGGACTTTGTAGTGTGGTAATATCGCTTGATCTTTCATATCCATTCGACATTGTTTATTACAAAATCCTTATTTCTTGTCTTCGCTATCCTTTTTGTGAATAAAATAATTTTCTTGTATTTTTCTTTCTAAAGCGTTGTTTTCTACTGAAATAACTTGACTTTTTTCAAAATCTATTACATGGTTACTGTTCAAGGAGTGGTCTATTACAGCCTCAGATCATGTTCCTCTCTTAATCGAGTATCTATGTTGGTCAATACGCTTAGACAATCCTTGTCCTGATTGATTAATATAGATCTTATTACAACCATCACAAGGAATTTTATATACAACACCATCCTTGTTAAAATTAGGTTTTTGTTTAAATATATTCTTTAATTTGGGCATTTTTGATTATATATGACAATGCTCGGGGTGCCATTTTTAGAACGTTTAATGTGTTGATCCTTTTGCCGTTCCATTTATCATTAATATAGGGTATACCTATATATTTTGTTTCAAGTTTTGGGCCTATCAATTTTGCCCTAGTACTATTTCCCATTAAATATGATTTTTTGATAGCCCAAGTCGAATATCCAATACTTATAAGACTTTTCTTAATTACATCATCCCTTTTTGATTTGAGATAGACACTAGAACAGATTGCCTTTGATCTCAAGAAAAGTGAGGAAGCTGTAGAAATTTTCCAATTTCTAGGAACATTACTTTCCCAGCTTACAACATTAGGGTGCTCACTAATTTTGTGGGAAACCTCAGTATTTACTTTGTTTGCAGGAGATCTAATAATCTTTACATCCAGGAAGGATAAAGTACCATCTTCTTCCTTCGTTAATGTCCACTGAATATTTATATCAGCACTATTCAATATATCCAAAAAACAATCCGGGTCAAACGGTTCCTTTAAAAGAACAAAAGCATCATCCACATACCTAAGCCAGTTGTGAATGTAATTCATATTCTTTAAATGTGTAGCTTCCCATTTCTTCATTTATATATATTTCAGCGAGTATTGGTGCTAGGGGATTATCCATAGACAATCCGTCAACTTGTTCATACATTTCATTTTCAAATTGAAAATTAATATTTGTGCATAATTTAAGTAAAGTTATGCAATCACATATGCTTAAATGTTTCCCGAATTTATACATATGCTTTATGTATATTTTTCTTTCTTTGTTTAATTATTAATAAGGAGCACATATAGTCGTTTGATCCGCTGAGCAATGTAAAACGCACAATTGACGTCTTTGTTCTGTTGCGCTAAGCGAAGTATGCAGTTGACAGTATTGAAAATACTTAAATTGTAAAAATATTTTTTTGTAACATTTACTGCTGATGATGATAGCAATAGGCTATTGAACATTTGAGATTAAATATTTTCTTCACTCTCTCCACTAATAAATAATTAATTATTGATTGATTATTTAGATAAAATTAGACCAGTATAAATTTCAGAGATTTATGTTTTACCCAATAACAACAATATTATTACTAAATAATTATTGGAACTAAATCAAAGGAAATACGAAATTATTTTTGATATTTCGCTAACTTCTGTTAGCATTTTCAAAATATTACATTTAATTATGTACTGCTTTCAGTTTGTTCTGATCGCTTTATCTAACGAAAATTAAAGAGAAAAATAATTAGGTGAGTTAAAATTTAAATTTAATAAATTTTATTACAAATTTAATAAACTACACAGATGAGGGCTACAGTACGAAAACTAAGTACCGCTAATGGTTTAATGATGAGTACGAAATATAAATGTTTAGTAATACAAACAGCTAATGTTGAGAAATATTTGAAAATAATTGTTAATTTTAAGATTAAATGATACTCAATTTATAATTAATTAAATTCATAATTGTGATTGAATTTTGCTTATACTCTTTGATTGATTTATGTTAGATGTTTAGGAAAGAACAAAACTCAATAGGTCAGTATTTCAATAATCTATGTTATTTTAATTAACAGATAAGTGATATATTTTGTCCATATATAAGCTAGGTAATAATTAGCATAAATTTGTATTTTAAATTAGAAATAATATTTTAATTTGAAATTATATTCTGAATCGCTAATTTGAATTTCATTGATTGTTTGATTTTCACAGCTGATATTGGATGATTTTCATTTCAAAAATCATCATTAATTATTAATTACCAACATTTATAAATTGACAATTATAAAAAATACACAAATATTTGTGTGCAATTTTAAAAGTTTATAACAAACAATCATGTGGCAAACTTTTAAATCAAACGGCACTTGATTTACTTGCGATTAGGTATCAGGAAGTACTGTGTGGAATTTAAAAGGGATTTGCTATCAAATAAATTGCTTATTTAATGTTACCATGCGAAATTAATCATGTATTCTGTAAAGAATCCCGTTACTGTCCTTGCAATTGTCGGAATTCCGTTGTGAAGCAAGCATGTAAATGTAGGAAGTCTAATGGATCATGTCTGAATTGTTTTTCGGGTAGCTGTTGCTCCAACAGAAAGTACATCGATCTTAAGTGTCACGATTCTTTATAAAAAGCATGTGACTCCATTGTAATATCAATTGAATAAAAAAGGCGATCAAAGTCCCACCAAAATATACAGATAAATGTTTTACGATTTTTTGTGTGACGCATATGAGGCTGAGCATATAATTAACTTTAGAAATAGGAATAAACGTGGTCGACTCGATATACAAACTAAAATAGTAAGCTATCTAACATGGAAAGTGTGACACAATCAGAAAATCACCTCTAACTTCATAGAAAATAGTCTTGGCTTCTCAAGGAATGCGAAAGGGTCAAAGTTTATTAACAGGCATAAAATTCAGAGCTTACCATTTGCTTCCTAAACGAAACGGAATCCCCCAGTAATTAATAGTTCCAAAGACGGAATCTTTTGCCTGCCGCGCATACGATGTGCAGAAGCCATCGTTTGAATATTAGCAAATGCTTCGATGGGGGTGTATATTTAACCAGACTTGTTGGTTTAACAAAAGCGCAGATAGTTTCTTGCCGTAAACTCAGTGACAAGCGACATGTGACCCTTCCATGCCTTTATGTTTAGAAATCACAAGGTTTTACGAGGTAACGCACAGAATAAGTATGCTTTCATGGACAATACACTAAAATCGATAAATCATTTATAATCCAAAATTATAAAATGTCACTTTAAAAAAACTGTGATCAAGCTACACACAGCAACACGTGTGTATACATGTATGATAAACAATTGGGCGGGATCAAAGCAAGCGTGAGTTCTGCAACAAAGATTCCTTATTAAGGATTACTTAGTAAGGATTATTATTAAGGAATATATTTTAAGGAATTCCCTGTTAGAGATTCCTAAAGATATTCTTTAAGGATTCATAGTTAATTACTTCTTAAGAATTCCTTGTTAATGATTCCTTGTTAAGGATTATTTGTTAAGGATTTCTTGTAAAGGATTCATTGTTAAAAATTCCTTGTTAAAGATCCTTGTTAAGGATTCCTAGTTAAGGATTCCTTGTTGAGGATTCTTTGTTAAGGATTCCTTGTTAAGAATTCTTTCTAAAACATTTTTGTTAAGAATTCCTTGTTAAGGATTCCTTGTTAAGGATTAACTGGTTGAGGATTCATTGTTAAGGATCCTATGTTAAGGATTCATTGTAAACAATTCCTTTTTAATAATTCCTAGTTAAGGATTACTTGTTAAGGATTTCTTGTTAAAGATTAATTGTTAAGGATACTTTGTTAAGGATTCCTTGTTAAGGATTCCTTGTTAAGGATTCTTTGTAAAGAATTTTTAGTTAAGGATTCCTTGTTAAGGATTCATTGATAAGGATTCCTTGTTAAGGGTAACTTGTTAAGGATTCCATTTTAATGATTTATTAGTAACGATTCCCTGCTAAGGATTCATTGTTAAGGATCTATTGTTAAGAATTCAGTGTTATGGGTTCCTTCTTAGGGATTTCTTGTTAATGATTCCTAGTTGAGGATTCCTTGATAAGGATTCTATGTTAAGGATTTTTTGTTAAAGATTCCCTGCTAAGGATTCTTTGTTAAGGAATTATTGCCAGGAATTCGGTGTTATGGATTCCTGTTAAGGCTTCCTTGCGAAGGCTTCCTTGTTAAGGCTTCCTTGTTCAGGATGTCTTGTTGAGGATTCTTTGTTAAGCATTCCTTGTTAAGGATTCCTTGTTAAGTATTCCTTATTAAGGATTTTATATAAAGGATTCCTTGTTAAAGATACCCTGTTAAGGATTCTTTGTTAAGAAATTATTGTTAAGAATTCCTTTTTAAGGGATCATTGTAAAGGCTTTCTTTTTAAGCATTCCCAGTTAAGGATTCCTTGTTAATGATTCCCAGTTAAGGATTCCTTGTTAATGATTTGATTCTTTGTTAATGATTCCTTGTTAAGGATTCCTTGTTAAGGATTCCTTGTTAAGGATTCCTTGTTAAGGATTCCTTGTTAAGGATTCCTTGTTAAGGATTCCTTGTTAAGGATTCCTTGTTAAGGATTCCTTGTTAAGGATTCCTTGTTAAGGATTCCTTGTTAAGGATTCCTTGTTAAGGATTCCTTGTTAAGGATTCCTTGTTAAGGATTCCTTGTTAAGGATTCCTTGTTAAGGATTCCTTGTTAAGGATTCCTTGTTAAGGATTCCTTGTTAAGGATTCCTTGTTAAGGTTTCCGTGTTAAGGATTCCTTGTTGAGGATTCTTTGTTAAGGATTTTTTGTTAAGATTTTCTTGTCAAGAAATCTTTGTTAAGGATTTTTTAAGGTTTTCTTGTCAAGGAATCTTTGTTAATGATTTATGTTAAGGATTCCTTGCTTAAGATTCTTCGTTAACAATTCCTTGTCAAAACTTCCTAGTTAAGGATTCTTTGATAAGAATTCTTTGTGAAGGATTTCTTGATGAGGATTCTTTGTTATGGATTTTTTGTTAGGGTTTTCTTGTGAAGCAATCTTTATTAATGTATATGTTAAGGATTCCTTGTTACAGATTCTTTGTTAACAATTCCTTGTTAAGGATTCCTTGTTATGGATTCATTGCTAAGGATTCTTTGTTAAGGATTCATTGTTAAGGTTTCATTGCTAAGGATTCCTTGTTAAGGGTTAATTTTTAAGGATTTCTTATTAATGATTTATTGGTAAAGACTCCCTTCTAAGGATTCTTTGTTAAGGATTTATTGTTAAGAATTCAGTGTTATGGATTGCTTGTTAAGAATTCTGTGTTATGGATTCCTTGTTAAAAATTCCTTGTTAAGGATTCCTTGTTAAGTATTCCTTGTTAAGGATTCTATGTTAAGGATTCTATGTTAATGATTCTTTGTTAAGGATTCCCTGCAAAGGATTCTTTGTTGAGAATTTATTGCTAAGAATTCTGTGTTATGTATTCCTTATTAAGGCTTTCTTTTTAAATATTCCTTGTTAAGGATTCTTCGTTAA
Organism: Pomphorhynchus laevis; assembly: GCA_012934845.2. Taxonomy (NCBI): domain Eukaryota; kingdom Metazoa; phylum Acanthocephala; class Palaeacanthocephala; order Echinorhynchida; family Pomphorhynchidae; genus Pomphorhynchus; species Pomphorhynchus laevis. The sequence goes on from WNNJ02003148.1 coordinate 16,481, forward strand.
GGATTCCTTGTTAAGAATTTATTGTTAAGGAATCTTTGTCTAGTTTTATTGTTAAGGCTTTATTTTAGGGAATGCTTGCAAAATTTCTTATTAAGGATTACTTTTAATGAACAGGTCATCTTGAAAACAAACAATTAATTATTTATTACATTAAAAGTTGTTTGAAATTTCTTTAGAAAATAATTCTATGATTTTGATTTTGTTGAAGTTATAATTCAATTAAATAAGAATTATTAACAATGATAATTATTGAATAAGAGTATATACATATTGAAATAACTAATGCTTATTAATAAATTGTAAAAAATAATAATGCTATTGATAAATTGAAATATTTAGTAATAATTAATAAATTGATAAAATTAATAAATTGATAAAAAATTGTATTACTAAATTATTTCGCAAACAAGTACTTGAATAGAAAGATTTTCTTGAATATACAAACTATTTCTCTATATTTAGATATGTAATGTTTTTCTATTGTTAGACATGACATTTAGATATGTCATTTTATGTCGAATTAAAAATACCAGTATGGTATGTCTGCGGCGAATCATTAAAGTCGATTTTAATTGTATAGCAAAGAAAAGTTTTAAATAATTTGTTCTTTCAGCATATCGTTATTTAACAATTTCGATATAAATTTATAGTTAAATATTTAATGAGAGTAAACATTTCTCAGAACAAATAACTAAGATATTTTCGCCACAATTCTAAAACTAAACAGATGATATCAAAATTCACATATTTACAATTTCATTAGCACAGAAACTAAATGTCAAAACACTCAAGACATGTAATTGGTCCTATTACGTTCGATCATTTAAGGGTGAGTTATCATTTGAATCGGCCATCTGAACGTCACAGTCGTCATACGAAGACATTGAAGATGGTTCATTTATTGAAGCTGCCATCGATGACTGCGATTGTGACGTTGACGAAGCGACCGCGATGTTTGAATTTATATTATAGGGATTTACCTGATAAACGTGTTGTTGTGAATTGGGTTGCTGATGCTGAGACGTGCGATGCTGCTGCGATATTGGTATATAACAGTAAGGATTGATTTGATGCGAATGGTGTGCACCACTCGGTTGAGAATGAGTTGAATACATGGCTAAACAGAAAGATTAAAAACAAAAGGTAGTATTTTATTGTATCAATAAAATGATAAAAGTGATTTTAGTAGAATACACAGTTAATAAATTAAAGTTCAATTAATATTTTTGTATTTAAAAATGTTTTTGTTTTAATGACATATAATTGATTTTTGAATAATGACATATTAAACGCAACGAGTTTTTTTCTGAGAAACGATTTTTTGCTTTAAAAATAAACCGTTTCTTGTATTTTATTTTTGTGGGCTTAATTTAAAAAATAATAATTCATGAATTAAAGAAAAGTGTCTAACTGTACATTATGTTATGCTATCGTGTATAAATATTGATTTGAATTAACCAGCCATAAATCACAATTATTTAAGCAAATTTGATAATTATTTCAAATAACAAAAATTCGAATTACCTGCTGATGCGCTGATCGGTCTCTGAGTAGCAACTGGTTGCTGATAGAAATTATGAGAATTGCTAGTCTGAATAAAGTTATATTGTTGTTGATGTTGCTGTTGTTGCGCAGTGTCAACTGTTAGTACGTCACTAGCAGGAATGCGATAGTGTTGATGCATTTGCGAATGAAAGTTCATTGTAGCTTAAAATATATATTTTCATTCAAAAAGTAGAGTAAATGAGGTGTGATTGCCGCTATCGTATATTTTCATTTGGACAAGACTGTTGTAATATAATTAAACAAATTATAATCGCACCTGATGTACGACTAAATCACTATGAAACACAGATCTGCTAAATTAAATCAGCTAACTGAGTCTACGTATTTAATATAATTATAGAATAAAAAATAAATAAATAAAAATAATAATGTAAAATCAATAAATCAAAATTTAATAATTAGATAATAAATAATTATAAATAATTGTAATTAATATTTCGATTGTAATTAATATTCACGAATTGTAGCGTTTTAAAAAATGGCTTAAACTAAAGTCATAACTTTTAAGTCATAATTTTTAACGTTGCTTTTTCGGTGTCGCCACCTAGTTTAGTTGACTCAGACTAAACTTACAACGGGCCATCCAGCAGCATCTGACAGGGGGCTGCCCTGCTTAAGGCGGTTGCAGACTGGAACAAGATCTATAAAGATCTACCACCTTCACTCCACGCGCTACGCGACCTAGCTATTGGCCATTACCTTGTCTCTTAAACGTGATCACGTGAAGCAGTTTACATTTTACAGTGTAAACACCTTGGGATGCAAACTTCTCCCTTTTTTAAGAATTAATAATTCATCAAATCATCAAACTTGTTTGAAAATAAGAAAAAATAATAGTAAAGTCGTAACCAATAATACATAGTTTCAGTATTTCTGACAGAGGTCATATTACCGGGAAAACAAAGTCCACAGGTCAACAATAACATGTCAGTAGAACAAATTAAATCAGCTAACTGAGTCTACGTATTTAATATAATTATAAAATAAACAAAACATAATAATGCTAAATCAAAATTTAATAATTAAATAATAAAATTAATAATTGTTTTTAGATTTTCTATAATTTAAATCAAGTTAAAATAAAAAAATTGAAATTTAAAATAGTCATTTTTATGAATTGACTAATAAATAACAGACGTTGTATCAGTATAATAACATAATATAACATAAAATATGTTTGATAGCTACAGTATATTATCGATTATTAAATAACATAATACTATAAACTTGAGATCCACGTCGGTTTCAATGCAATTCATATAGGTTTCAGTATGGCTCGCCTTACCGATCGATTATTATAAATTATCATAAACGGCTGAAACTTTCATAATAAAAATAGATAACTTCGATCATCTAAACATTTTTCGAAGTTTAAATTAATTCGAATAAATTTTTGCATAATCTACATCCCGATTATTAGTTGACGTACATAATAGATATGTACTGTATCAAATTTATAGAATTTTATTATTATTCTTTTAATATTACTTTCACGTGCTAGTGAATATGTTTGGTGGACATAGTACCCGCATGATAGATACAAATAGTTTATTTTTATCTAACGTTAAGGTCGAACACAGCTTTCATTTCAGTAACGGACAGGCTCGTATTTTTTAAATACGAGAGAAACAAGAGAAAAGGGAAAACAGCTAAATATAACCAAGAAATTACAAAAGGTAGGCAATCATTTGCCAAAAACATCCTAAACAATTAAACTAACATAACTTTATTAATAGGACATTGATAATCAATCCATTAAAATTATTAATAAGATTTTAGCTAAACTTTAAATTACTCGAAATTGTAAAATGATTAAATATGTTTAAAATTAAAATGATTGAATATATTTTAAACTAATTATTTTAATTTAATAATAAAAACAATATGTTTTGACTATTAAAAAACGAATTATTATACGATATGGTGTAATTCAAACATATAATTTGATTGTGTAAATGTACATATCGATTATAAAAATTAGTAAAACCAAATTTAATTACCAACTTAGAATTGTGGTTTAAATAAGTAATGATAACATGGTGAGACAATCATTCAAGTGGTTTTAATTGAAATTATGCGATCATTGATTAACGATGGGTTTGTCAAACAATCAAGGTGCTACGTTATAAATTTGTTGTTCAATCATAAAAATTACAAACTTATTAAAGAAGAGAGTGATAAGAATTTTTATTGAAATCGAATTCTCGATGGCTAATAGTTATCATCATCAGGATGAATTATCCTGATTATAATAGAGTTAGCTATCATCATGTAGATAGCAGTTAGCTATCGAATCCTAATGATGATAGTAGTTAGCTATCGAATCCTAATGATGATAGTAGTTAGCTATCGAATCCTAATGATGATAGCAGTTAGCTATTGAAAATTCGATTGAAATAAAAATTCTATTCAATCTCTTTTTTGATCAGTTAGCAATAAACGTTGGTTAAACTTTTGATCCCATTTAGATAAAGTTCTATAAAGTATACATTTAATTATAATTTTAACTTTAAAATTTAAATTAAAATTTAATTTGTATTTAATAATTAAATTTAATTAACATTAAATTTAATAATCTTAAATTATGGCATATGCTGATAAGTTTATAAATAATGATGTTATTTATTAAAGAAGGCTATAGAAACTAACGAATCAACGTAATCTAATTGGAAAATAAATCTTATACTAAGGTACTTGAGTCGAAAGGAATCTTAAGATGATAGATTAACGATAAGCAAATATACACTATTGTTCTCTGATCACATCTCTCTTAATCATTATTCACAAGTTAAATTAAAAAATTCAAAAAATACTAATATTTCAAGTTGAATATACAGTTTTTTTACCTTGTCTTGGGTTGTAATTAGGAGGGCATATTTGCCGGTATCCTTGTCTCATCAGTTGCTGAGGTTGTGACTGACCTTCGTTGGTATTATTGTGTGATGTCATAATAGCCTGATGTAGCTGCTGTTGTTGTTGACGTACATAGTCGAAGGCAGGCTGCTTTGCTTGATCCTGTATCAATAGTAGCTTATTCTGTTGTGGGCATGCTGGTAAATTGCTAGTTGGTACAACAGATTGTTGCTGCTGGGGTTGAAAATACTTATCCGATTGCGTCATTTGTTGCTGAAACGATGATGTGGGTGGTTGCTGCGTTGGCTGAATGCTAGACGAATTTAATTGTTGTCTTTGACGATGTTCTTCCCATTTCTTCTGTAGAAATAGAAACTCATTTTCGAACATCTTCTGTTCGTCCTCGACAGTGATTTTAAACTGAAGAAACTAAATAAGTAGAGGAAGTCACATTTACTTGTTGCTTATTAGAATTACCTTGTTAAGGTTTTCACTGAACTTCAGTGATCGTTCTTGTGCACGGGATTGTCTTTCAGCGAATTTCGATTTCTCGTTCTCAATGTCGTTTTCAATATTAGTCTGCAACAAAAAATTGACTCAATTGTAATAAATTCAGTTGTTAAAGTAACCTTCTGAATATTGAGCTTATCATTGATATATTTAATATTTCGGTTCTGCTTTCTTAATAAGGAAGCTACATTTGATTCGTCAAAAATTTCATTAATGTAAACGTTGTTTCTTTCGTATCGATGCAAAGCGATGCTTCTAATTGATAAGGGATCGTCCTCGTCTAAGAACATGCAATAAAATAAATTAGATTCATTAATTGACTATTAGTTATCCAACTTCATATTTTGATAATTTAAAATATATGCAGTAATCAACTAGCAGTTGATTACTGCATATTATTTTTTAATAAAAAGATAATATTTTTTTATAATCTATATTTTTAATTGATAAAAATAATTTTATTTATTTTGTAAAATTATAAAAAATTTATAAATAAAATTTTAATATTATAATACTAAAATATATTGTATATTATATTTTGATTTATTTTTAAATAATATTTTTTTAATTTATATGTTGCCCATTTGTTAAATACTATTTATATTTTCTAGTATTTATTTAAATTCTAGCAACGTCAAAGAATGATACAAAGTTTAAATTATAAAATACTTTATTATTTTATCAAAGATTGGCAAAGGATTTCACAAAACAAAAAAAATATCATCCCAGAAGGTTACTTATTGATTCCCTTAATTTGTACATTCATTTAATATCTTTTATTAACTTTGACAGTAATATGTTCTATGTCAGCGACCTCCTTATTTATTCATAATAAAAAGAAGTGTATACATCAATAAAACACTTAAAGTGTGTTTTAAGATCATTGACATAAATGAATATGAAGAGAAAACAAATAACCATTGAATATAAATGTTCTAATGTCACAATTAATTGGTTCTGTTGTTTGAAAATACCTAAGTGAATATGAAAGTTTTGATATTTTAAAATATCAAATAATAATTTTAATTACAATCAAATTTTATCATAAATTATATAATTTCACTTTTTTAATTGCAATCAAGTAAATGTTTACACGCCAATTGCTTGCACTAACAGACTTGTTTGAACACAAGTGTTTGGATGACATCGAAATTATGGCAGTCAAATTTTCTAGCATTAAGGTGAAATCGCGAGTTTAGATTCAATGGCGGATGAAGGCACTGAGCAATACAGACCGAGTATAGTACAAAACCTATACAACCGAATTTAAATATTTCGAACACATTCATGACTCGCTTTACAAAACTCAGTGGTACTTATCGATTTGAGTATAATTTGCAGAAAGTCAGTCCGAAATTCAGGAAGATTATAATAAACTACGCGAGAATCTACGTGTAAAATAAGGTCAAAGCACCATCAAACGATGGAGATCCAACCTTACGATATCACGATATTTAAATCGATATGTTCAAAGAACTAAACATAAAAATAAAATGATAAAAAACATTTTGAAGTTAGGAAGATGCTAGGACATTAGTAATTCTTAACGATTTCAAGCCGAGTGCTGTTAAAACGAAGTTGATCCGATCAGCGAATAGAACTTTTTTATTTTAAGATGCTTACAAATAGCTTGTTATTTATAGAAAATAGCGACAAGACAACTGGGGTAATGACCTTATCGTCAGTATAAAGGACATCGCATGCGAACGACTTGGACTTGATATGTAGTGAAGAAGAAACAGCGTACTACTTGATATTTTATTTAAAGTTCTAGTGTAATAAGTAAAATATAGGGTTTTGGACGTCTTGAAAAATTCTTAAATTGAATACAAAGGGGTGTAAAATTCGAATTTCGAAATCGATATCGTATCCTTCCGTGATTATATTAGTGGATATGAAACGGGATGATCCAAAATATCACGCTACAGGGGTGATATGGCTTGTGTGAAATCATACAGTCTTCAATGATAAAAGTTTAATAATGCAAATGAAAAATTTCTCCTAAAGTCGTGTCAACGCTTGATAAAAAGGAAATAATGAAGATTTTAAATCCCTTTAAAGGCTAAAGCGAAGCACAAAACGTCTCTACAAGGAAATCAAATGTGGAGATAGAAGGCTATTCGATGACGATAAGATGATAAAATCATTCTTGTATATATGATAATACCATTCTTTATAATCTATAAAAGAACATTCGATATCTGCAAAATGAGGTACGCGAAAAACAATAGAACAGGAATGAGTCTAAAACGAATCAACTCAGGTGGAGTTAAAGTAGAATAAATGTAATGTTTCATGATTAACAGCTAATGGTAGCCTAAAGTCAGTGAAAGAATGTGCTTGGACCGGAAGTGGATTGACTATGACATATTAAAGTAAACTAGCTTTTCAAGATACTTGGCTAAATATTATTACACAAAATTACTATAAAATCGTATTAAATGCCTGTATTTACGAGCAAAAATATGATAATTGTATCTAGGCATTTATTTCACCGTCGATTTTACAAGTTTTTAAACTTATAAAATATTCATTCTGTAAAATAAATTATACCGTTTTGATCTTCGAATGGTTCAATAGAATACCATGTCTTTGTAAAGTTACGAACTTCATTGTTTACGTTCCTCAATGATGCCACATCAATTTCCGGTTCACACATTGCGGGAGTAGATGTATTAGCTAATACTGATGAATAGATCAAAGTACATGATTAATCAACAATAAAATTACCTTTGTTTTTTTCAACTAAATATTGTTGGTATTCTGGACTCCTCTTATAAATCTTCAATTGCTCAATGTATCGCTCCTATCCATCCAGAAAACAAAATATTTAAAATTGAACAGATAAATATAAATAATACAAAATTTAGTATTTGTTGTTAATGGTAATTAGTGTTTGTTACGTGCTTCTCAGTCAATTTTAAAGTAAAAATATTAGTGTATAACATGTAATCATTCTTAATATGTAAACGCAAAATCCAGACATGAATTATTCATTCATGACTATAGTATACTGCTATTTGAAATATAAATGTTTTGATCACTGTTGTATTGGCATCCGAATCTAGTTGCACGTTACGATTATAAACGTCTGATACTAGATTGAGTAAAACAGCTTTTTCTCCGTAAATTAAATGTTAGTACATCGATATAAAACAGAGTCTATAAATCCTTTAAACGAAAAACAATTACTTCTTATGTCGGAACACAATAAAAAATTAACAGTGCGGGTGTGAGGTATTTCATAAAAATGCAACTTCTATCATGCCTTGATCAAGGGTGTACTTTACCATTATTGTAGCAAAATGTAATATTTTTACTTCTAAATTATCTAGATTAAGAATATAAAAATTCTGGGTTCTATATCTTCATGCTGTGACGCAAAAGAAGTTAAATAGTATTGATAATGAAATTATTGGTCGATCTGTTATCGAATGCAGATAAAAAACTCAGTCATAAATACTGGCACATGATAAAAAAAAGGTATTTGATGTTATTGTATTTTCTAATTATCCAAGTATACGGTATTTTAGTAATCTAAAATGAGAGTTAGCATTTTCACAATGTGTTTTTTATAAGCACGCGACAATTATAAATTATTAACAATTAAATATTCAACAACGAAATACGTTTGACAAATCGGAAAATATTTTTATGGATACATAAATTTAGGTTCTATTTAAAAATAGAACCTAAATAATGTGATTTATGGAGTGTTTCGATCGATAATAAACTATTGCAATAAGAAAAACGAACATATGTAGCTGATTCACAAAATTTACAAAATATTTTAAGGGTTCAAAAAAAACAGAAATGTTAAGGAACAACAAAAATAGATATAATTGGCTCTTTATCCGAGAAAAATAAGAAAAATAGTTTTATTAGCGTCTTCAGATTCCAATCAGAGAGGCAAATTAAAGTGGCCCATCGAAGAAATCAACCGAAAAGGCCAACATATATTGAAGAGGTCAATATTGGCCTCTGAATAGGTCAATTGAATTGGCGAATCGAAAAAATCAAATAATGATTGCATAATAATAATCTATTTTTCTTATTTTACTCGGAGAAAAAGGCAAATAATGATTACATTCTCTCCGAACGCAATTCAAAAAATACGCATATATACATTATATAATAAATACCGATTTTGACTAAGCAACATTGAAAAGACCGTGCTGCTGTTTATTTGAAATGAAATTATTCCAATGGTCGATAAACATTTTGAAAATCTGGTACTTTTAAATGGATTCTTAATTATGTTTCTTAATAATTTTTATTTTAATAGCATAATTTATTTACAAAACTCTGTTTGGGATCCCTTGATTGATCGTCAATTATTATGATAATTACTTTTGTTTCTCGATTATTTCTTAATTATGTTTTTTCGCGTGCTATTCACTTTTGTATCGTGAATTCTTCCAAATTACAGTTTTCACACGACAATTTTGATGTAATATTTTTGTGAATTCTTGAAACTTTAGGATGCTTTTTTATAAGGTATAAAAAGACTGAGAATTCTGTTTAATTTAAAGTACGCACAGTGACTCTTTATTACTGTTAGTGCAGAGTTTATATCTAAAAACTGAAAGGAGAATTTGGGAGTAGACAAATTTATCCGAAAAGAAATTTTGAGCGAAATTAATTATACACAAGCGCAAACTGGGTCGTATAAAAAACTCTATAGAGAAAAGCGATCACACATTCGAAGAAAATGCTGAGTCAAAAACTCCATAAATGAAACCGTGAAATGCTAGCGTTCCAATCGGTAGTCAACAACTAATGACAGTCCAATTTTGTCTACAGAAGGATTCGTTAAGAACATATCAGTGTCTTTAAAAGCAGTTGAATAGGACAAAACGATTCGGTAAAATGCATGTAATGGGATAAATAGGATTTATGAATTTGTAAAATGGCATTAGGAAATCATATCGGCTGTCAATTTGCTGCTTAATTGTGTCCCGACCATAAGTTTGATAAGGTACGAGGCTGCATTATCAATAACGTAAGTAAGATATGATTTATTAAATATTCGAGTAAAATGCGAAGTATGCAATATAAAAAACAACAATACAGTTGATACAGTTCAATCACATAGGGAATTGAGCGTTTGTAATAAAAGATCATTTATTTACATATTGATATTATAATATTAATGTGAATGCCTTTTTTGTCTATAATGTTGAAAGTTATGTATTACTAAAAGATTAAAAAATAAAATTAATTTATCTAAATCCCAATTTGTTGAAATGACACTGAATGAAAAATGTGTGTAAAATTACATCTACATAGATTAACAGGCAAAGTAAGAACTTCTAACGCCAATAAGTTATTAGAAAAAATTATCTAAGAGTCACGCAAAATATGTACTCGCAATGTCAGTGTACTCCTGATTAAATCTCGTAATCTACCTGCACACTTCTTACACAATATGTAAGACATGCCTGAAATAAAATACTCACGAACTCACAAAAATGCAAAAGGCAATTAGATTCAAAAATGCAAAAATCAATTGGATTCAATGCAAAAGTCAATTAGATTCGGCTACAAGATGCATTTTTGATTTCTGCTGAATATAATAAAATCTTGAACATATCTTTTATATTTGTGTACTGAGAGTACACAGACTTGATTGATAAAGCACGAATGATCACGTGTGATCGTAAAAGTGGTTACGTAATTAAGATAAAGCGTATGTGTTAAGGAAATACATATTAGTTTCTACAAATTAGTGCAAAATGTTATATATCCAAGCAAATAATTTAATTAAAGAAATTTACTTTATAATTGCAATTTAATTTACAGACAAAGAGATGAAAATATAATTGAAATATAAAAAATGATATTTAATCATCATAAATATTGCATTAAAATATAAAATAATGTAGATAATTTAAATTAGAAGAAAGATGGCAAAAACCAACGCAAAATTTATCAAATTGAATATTTCGATGCCTAGCTGGCATCATCTTCAGCAATTGTAATTTGCTTTATAACTGTTCTAGCAAATTACAATTGCTGAAGATGATGCCAGCTAGGCATCGAAATATTCAATTTAATAAATTTTGCGTTGGTTTTTGCCATCTTTCTTCTAATTTAAATGCTATTACACCGTCGCAATCCTCATTCAAATTCAATTTAATGTAAAGAATTAAAAATTATATTAATATTTATTAATATAAAAATTAATTATAATTTTGATCAATATTATAAAATTATTTTATAATTCACGTTAATTTGTTATTTACGTTGATCGAATTTTTACACGATTCCTTGAAATGCAATTTTCGTAACAAAACCTGGTAACCCTGAAACTTATCGTTAAAAACTGGTTATTTAAACACAAAATATCGATAACATGATAACAGTGTATGACAGTATAGAAGAAGATTAAAAATAAGTCGTTTTCTTATTTTTGTATTATTTTATAATATTTTATAAATTTATCGGAGCTCGTGTTCCAAATGAATTCTCGACGATATGTAATATATTAAAATTATATTAATATTTATATCCATGTAAGAATGGTCTACCGAGGTATCTTAAAGGCTCTATTTAATTTATATCAGCTATAATTATTAACAACTTTTATCGAATTTTGTGTTAAAATTTTCAATTAAAATATTCTCTTGAATGAGATAAGAATAAATCCTCTTTGTATAACTGTTTAAATTTAATAAATTATATTTATATAATTAATTTATATTTATATAAATTATATATTATATATAATTCTATATTATATTA
>WNNJ02003150.1:0-46667 GCA_012934845.2 Pomphorhynchus laevis
AATACGATATTGTTATTTTATACTACATTATAATCTATGATTAAATATTATAATGTATATATTATGTAGCGTATATTAATATGAATATAATATCATATAATATGAATATAATATTATATTATAACGTTATATAATATTATATAATTTATAATATAATATTATAATATTATAATATGTCTCAACGATCATAAAAATAAGAATAAGTTATAACCATTTAGAAAGATAAGGATATGAGTTGAGGCGAGTATAAGATGAGTCAAGATATTCGCAAGCTAAGGGAAAAAGAAAATTGTGAATTTTTTTCGTGTATGAAAAATTGGAACACCATTTAGAGGGATAATTGACAACGAATTTTCTGAAATATTGAAAATATATGAAAATATATAAATATTGATAAATAGTTATAACAACATGTCTAATAATATTATATTTTATTTAGAATAGAATATAATTTATTTAGAGTGGCCTTTGTGGTAAATAGAACCATTTACAGGCCCACTATAAAAATTAAAAGACACGTTTACGTCCGATGAATGTTTGAACTTGTATGTAGAGTTATTGAATTGATTGCGGCTAAAAGTGTTATTTTAGTTCGTTTGCAAGAAGTATGGCGATCAAGGAAGTTTTGAAGTGTTTAAGCGACGTCAATCACAATATCCGTGATTACCGTTGTGACGGGGGACGAAAAGCGAGTAGGAGCGATGACTTTTTAGGGAGAGATCAGTCGTCATATAGGATGCACTATCAGGAAGATATAGATAAGCAGGGTTGTGTCGGAATTTGATTTGCCATGCAAGTGTGAGAATTTGAGATATTATTTAATATTATATGGTATGAATTAAGATGCAAACATATGTTTTGTGTAAATTTAAAAATGTCATATTTACGATAAAGGATAATTGATAGCTAATTCAATATAAAATATTACAGTAACTTCAAGGATATAAGTAAAAATTATAAAAATGTATATTAAAAATTTCATATGTAATTTACAAGGCAATTTACATTTATATGTAAGTCGAACTTTGTGGCTATTAATATATTAAATATCTGAATTATAGAAAATCTTAAGATTAAAATATTTATTTTTAGATTCAAAGTTCGACTTTATTAGTCAATTCATAAAAATGAATTGACTAATAAATGTGAAAATGAATTGACTAAAAAACGAACTTTGTGGCCATTAATATATTAAATATGTGAATTATAGAAAATCTTAAAAATTTCATATGTAATTTACAAGGCAATTTACATTTATATGTAAGTCGAACTTTGTGGCCATTAATATATTAAATTTCTGACTTTATTAGTCAATTCATAAAAATGACTTTTATTTTAAATTTTATTTTTTTTACTTGATTTAAATTATAGAAAATCTAAAAACAATTATTAATTTTATTATTTAATTATTAAATTTTGATTTAGCATTATTATGTTTTGTTTATTTTATAATTATATAACAATACGTAGACTCAGTTAGCTGATTTGATTTGTCTTCATATGCAAAAAGCTTTATTATGATATACTAATGAAAGAGGTTAATTCTAATGATATAAATGTAAATCCAACATATGAATGTAGTGAGTTAAGTTTAGAAACAATTATTACAAGTGATTGTTCTATCATGGATAGAAAGGGTATAAAATTTGAATCAGATAATAAAACTATACCTATATTATATTGGAATCCAAAATTAAAAAAAAATCCGATAAAACAGGTTCATATGTAGTGCGTTTAAATGTACATTAAAACAACTTTCTGTCTATATGAATAAAATACTTAAAGTAATTAAAGCACATTTTAAAAATATTTCAAGGTAATCGAAATTAATACTGGTATAAACACTATTTCAGTATTAATTCTACAAAAGAATTTTTAGAACAGACAAAAGGAATAAATTTTCAAAATATAAATACATACGATTTTAGTACGCTTTATACAAATCTAGATTTAGTAGATATAAAAGAAGCGTTAGTAAAATTAATTAATCTTATAATCGGAAAAGGATATACATATATATGTTATAATAGCTATAACGCCTATCTAACAAAATTTAAACCATCAAGTAAATATAAATATATGGATAGAATTGAATTATTAGAATCCTTAAATATTTTGATAAATCAAAATTATTTAAAAGTAGGGACATCTATATTTAGACAAGTAAAAGGTGTTCCAATGGGTGGTAATAGTAGCCCAATTATAGCTGACTTGTTTTAAAGCTTTATAGAATACGAATTTGTTCATAACTGTAAAAAAATAAATTAAAATATATAAAGAAATTAAATAAAGCTTTAACATTTATATCATCAATTCAGCATAAGACTCAGCATAAGACATAACTCAGCATAAGAACTTATTTTTGATGTATTGACAAATAATAACATCTCGTTCATTGCTGAGGAAATGCGATAACTTAGAATTCATAAAGTTCATATAGAATTCAGTTATAAAAATTTTTAAGTTATTGAAAATATTAAGTTTAAAATATTTTTAATTTAAATATAGCACAAAATAAGTAAACTCAGTTAACTGATTTGAATTGAGAAGTGTTCGATACAACGTTGAAATAGCTGATCAAATTAAGGTTGTCGAAATTCAGCCATTTATGTTTAAAATTAAAACAATTTCGATTCCAAAACGGTAAAAGAGGCGTAAATTGCAAAAATAATGAATAAAGGGGGAAGAGAACTGTTTGCAAACATGGTATTGTAAACATGTTTAAAAAAATGTATATCCAGCAAATAAAATATTAAACTATCTTTTATATTATTATACATGAAAAAATATATTATTTTTTTATATATTTTAAAATATTATTTTTCATAATTCTAGCAAAATATCTAGAATTATGGTCAAAAAGTTAACCAAAAAAATTAAAAAAATTTAATTTTTTAATTAAAAATTAAAATTGACTTGGGGATTTCTGGTTATTACAATTCTTAATGATGAAAGGTATCAAAATATTGAAAATAGTTTTACATTTTATCTGAAGAAAATGCTTATTAATTTTAAAATTTGATAAAATAAATAAAATATTTAACCCTAACGTCGTATCATGGCATGTATCGCCTGGTATATTACCTTTATAATAACTTTCCGCTTTACCTTTCTGATTATAACTTTATATTTGAAAGAATTAATTTACTTTTTTTAAAGTAAATGTAATTTCTTTTATTACACACAAACCTTGTAGCTACACAACTTCGACAGTACTTGATTCTTAGTAAACCTCTGAACGGAATTCGCTAAGAGCATGCTACTCAATTGGTTGTTCAGTCTTACATCTGACACTCGGAAAGTGAAATTTTATATTTATTTAGAACTCTTTCATGGGTTTATCTGTATTAATAAGGGATTTATTGAACAGGTACAACAGTCTAGAAGTTTAATGTCGCAGTCTGTATGTCCTGCTGCTTCTGATACCCATTTTTTAACTAGTAGGCTTAGCTATCGGTATGTTTCACCAGAAACATACCGACACAAATGCGGGGCACATATTGATGTGCCCCCGCATTTCTACTTAAAAGAAAAAGAAAATACCGAGAAACAAAACAATCATACACTAAAATTTAATACACATTTTAAAACAAACGAAAAAAGAATCATAAAACAAAATAAAATTAAAATCATAAAATAAGTGACAAAAAATACGAATTTAATAATAAAAATAATGTAAAAGTAGAGTAATAAATTATAATATAATCTAAACCAAAACAAAATAATAATACAATTAGAAAAACAAATTAAAAAAAATTAAATATTGTAATATTGGAATAATTAATTATAATGTAATTTAAGATTGTAATCGGATTTATTATTAAGCATTAAATTAGGTTCTTTTTTTTAATAAAATACGCTTCTTGAATAATGCGAGATAACAAGTTACTTTCAAATGATAAAATAGATGCATTTTCAAAATCAACGGAATGATTCAAACTAACAAAATGATGAGCAACAGCACTATAATTGGTCCCTTTACGTACATTATAATTATGTTGTTTAATACGCTTAACCAAACATTGACCGGTTTGACTAACAAACTTAAAACCGTTATTGCCGAAACCTCGCTGTAATGTCGAGCGATATAATGTCGAAGAACGGGTAACGCATAATATTTTTAAAGCACTCATTGTATTGACGCTAAGTTCTACTTGTTAAAGTTAAAAATGGTGAACAGCATACAAGTGTCGGAGCTTTAAAGCTCTAACGAATTTTTAACAAAAATCACCGATTTTGGACCTGATAAGAGTATTATTTCTCAAGGTAAAAACAATTCAAACAAAGACCTTTCAAAAATTGCAAAACCTTGCGATTATCTCCTTTATCAAGCCTCTTGAAAGACAAAAACTATTTAATCTATTCTTACGCGAGTTCACACAATTGTGTAAAAATCGAGTTATATTTAACTCTGTTCGTTATTTAGAAACATATATAAGAATTTCGTTATTCACTGCCGATTTGCCGTACGAATACGAAAATTTTTTTGAGAAGAACTTAGCCCAATTAGGAAAGATTACTCTAAAACCTATACAGGCTTCTCTAAAAATAAATAATTTCCCCGAATGTTGGAAGAAGATGACTTACAGTCACAAAAAATGGCCTTTAATATTGACGATATTCATACAATTAAGTCAAAATTGGGTGAAGAATTGCCTGTTGCCTTTTGTAAGGCTGACATTGACACTGCGTTCACTCTGTCGAAATCAGGCTCCAACCCCTTTATGGGGTATAATTTGAAGTTTATGATAATTGATCAGGATGACATAACGTATCTCATTGTAATGTATGCCATGCTTGGGGGCACTGGAGATCGTCTTGCTCCTCCAAGCACATTTGTGGAGTATGCAGCTCTGAGGCTTGTGTCAGCTCGAATAAAGGGAAGAAATGCGATGGCTCCACCATGCTGTAGCAATTGTGCTGGCAGACATCCAGCCTGGTCGAGAATCTGCGTTTTCTTCAAGGCGTACAGGAGTGCCTTTTCTGGACCCTCTTCAAAAGGTCCTTCTGGTTTTTCGGCTGTCGGCCTGCCCAGACAGAATGACTAATACAGATATATTGGATCTTTTAACCTCCTAAAAAAGTCCATTTTGGCCCTACTGGAACAGATGATAGCTCCTCTGGTTTTAACCCTCTGTGTGGCTTATGAAGCGAAACCTTGATCCTCTGTTCCCCCTCCGAAGTCAAAGAAAAGAGGGGCTTCGGCAAAGTCAGTGCCCCACCAAAGTGGGGAAACTAATTCAGCAGAAAATGCCTCAACGGATAATGAAGACATTGCCCAGGGGGCTCCGGCTCCGGATGGGGCTAGTGGCAGGAGGGGCAACCCTCCTGCACCTAGCTCTGTCTAGGTTGGCTGCCCCCGTCCAACTGATCTGCCACAATGGTGAGTAAACCTGAGCCTTTTTCACTGAATATTCTTGTGGAATTCGGGAGGTGCTTCTGCCCTTAGACTATTATCTGGTAGAGACGCAGGTGTTATAGTCCTTCAAAAGATGCGGTCTATCCGTCTCCCCCAGGACATTACTCGATTTATTCCCACTATACTCCGTACATAACCTCAGTTATGTACGGAGTATAGAAGATGCCTCACTCATCTTCTTCTCAAGGACTCTTGACCTTAGTTAAATGCTCTTTAAGGTCCTCCCTCTTGCTAAACTACTCTTGTCCAGCCCTATCTTGTCTAGTAGTTTCATTCGTAAAGAACGGTAAACACCTTAGTCTAGCCAATGTCTACATTCGTCCAATAGAGATTCACAAGAATCGGGACCTCATGGATGGGATTATCGATAGCGGCTATGACATTGTACTAGGTGACTTCGACGACAGAACTGGTCGTTGGATTTATGCAGCACTCCGCAGAGCCAGTAACGGTTATCCTATTCACAAACCACCGTCCCCCTCCTTTCATTGCACATCAACGAATTCACTCCTCGACTTATTACTGCTCCATGAGAGGTGGCTATTAAAACCCTTCTGCACGGAGCAGTCTCGTCAACATCTGTCCACCTCTCATGATCTAATTCGCTGGCGGATAGAGGAAGATATGCTGATTCGGAGGAGATTCCACTTTGACCCGATTAGAGTCGCTTTCTTCCGAGCAGCTATCCTATGCTTCCCCCAAATTGGAAATGAGAGTTTAACCGAATTTAATTCCTACCTCTCTTCGCAAGCTACAGCGTTACTTTCGACAACCTATAAAGGTCGCATTTTCGATCCCACTCCGACAAAACTCAAGGTCCTAGCTAAACTGCTGAACCTCCTTAATCTCTCTTCCTCCGCCAGGCAGACCCTTTCGAATGAATACTGGCGCACCAGATATTGGTTCCAGCTGAGTAGGGATAGGGCAAGCATTGCTAGTCTAAACCCTTCCCAGTCTTCCTTTTGAAAGATATTCACGAATGAGAAGTTTATTTGTTGGAGAGATAGAGCTTTGGGTTGGATTGGTAGTATAGGCGTTGATAAAGTTTTAGAGGAGTCACTTGCTTTACACAACTATGGAGCCACTCAATCTCCACAACCAATCCCGCCTTGGAAAGACTTCAGGAGTAGAGACCTATCTGTCCCAGATATTCTCAACGTCTGGGGGCCTCTTCCGGGCATCTCAAAATCCGTCGCTCCACTCTCTTATCATGTCTGTCAGCTTTTGACAGCCGATCAAGGAAGTGAGGTGGCCGTAACGATGCTATTAGCCTCCCCACCCGATGTGGCCGGCATCAATATAAGCAAAAGAGTTTTAATTCCAAAAAACTCTCCTGTCCCTTCTCCTAAAGACCTGTGGCCCATCTCGATTCAAAATGCCCTCGTGTCGATTTACGAAAAAGCACTTGCGCGTAGAATGCGCGATCATCTGATTAGGCGAAATTTAATCCCACCTGGATTCCATGGGCATGTCAAAGGTCACTCTGTCCATTCAGCAGTTGGTGAAGTGCATCGGTTTTGTCAGGAGTACAGTCATCAGCTAGCTGTGGCTGTTTTCCTTGATTTTTCCGCTGCATTTGACCGTATCTTCATTCCTTTTGTAATCTCCTCTCTGGTACCTCGGGTTACCTGCGAGAATAGTGAACAGGGTAGGGATACTGCTGTACACCAAGCGATTTTATTATGAAGACGACCCTGATGCGCGTAAGTTCTATCGTATTACGGGTGTGCCTTAAGGTTCACCACTTTCTCCAATCTTGTATCTTGCTGCCTCAATTATTCTATTTAAAATATTTAAACGTGAACAACGTCTAGTGGTGTACGCTGATGACACCACAGTTCTGTTCACTGGACGCTGGTGTAAAGACGTAGTCTCTGACATCAGCAGTTTCTTTTCGCGATTAAAAGACCAGCTACCCCAATCCAATCTTATTTTAAATTCCGCAAAATCGCAGGTGGTAGTTTTTCATGGCTCCCCTGCGACGAAGAAAAAAGTTAAGAGACTGGCACTCTCTCCACTCTCCATTTTTGCCTCAGAACCACTACCTCCCTTCACAAGTCGAGTAAAATATCTGGTGTTCACCGTTTCGGTGAATTTGTCGGCGAAAGCTGACCTGGATAGTCTCAAATGTATATTGAAGAGAGCTAGGTGGGCTCTGAAACGGGCCCAGCATCTGTCGTTAAATGGGAAAACCCAGGTACGCCTTTGGGGTACCTTGGCTATCTCGGGATTAGTCTTTTTTTCAAGAGGACGTCTCCCAGAGCAAAGACTAAGGTTCCTGAAGCTCCTCGTCTCTCGTTTACCCATTATAGTCCGCACCGATTGGATTCTTCGGGAGTGAAAGACACCGGGTGGTTCAATCGAAAAACGGCGTGTTGAATCGGTTGGGGCTCAGATCTCCTTGGATTTGTGGCCGTAATAAGAAGAGAACAACTGAGAAGTGACATTTTTGAACTGACTGCTCTTTTAACAGACATACTGTTATGACACTTATGGCACACTTATGACATTTGCTTCTTGCTTTTGTTTGTTATTAATAAAGTCTTTATTATTAAAGTAAATTATATTCGTTTGATAAACTGTAATGCCTATTTTTATATTCATCCAAATTAAATTTTAAAAGATTTCAAAAGATGATTTCAGATTAAATCATCAAAATATTAAAAATATTATTTAAAATAAATATAAACTCTTATGTTAAATTTTTTATAAATTAATAGTAAATAATATACTGAGTGTTAGCTTAAGATATTACGATAGATAGTCAATAATTTAATAATAATTAAATTAATTTAATCAATAATATAATTATAAAATTAAACAGAACATAGTTAAATAGAAATACTTAAACTATGTATTATTGATACGACGTTATTCTATTTCTGCTTATTTTCAAGCAAGTTTAATTTTTTTTCTATTTATTATAATGGAGAAGTAAAAATCAACAAAATATTAATAAAATATTAAATTTACAATATATAAATCAACACAATAATATTAAAAATAAATTCAAACTTTTTAGTGGGAAATGTTTTAATGTCTAGTTATAAAATTCTTTCGTATAATTCATTTCTGTCTGTTCATTTCTTATTCAAAACACTGTGTTTTTTTGTTGATGACAGTGTAGAACTGACAAACGATTAATTTATGGATGATCCTTTTTGAAAGAACTTCACATTTAAACACATGATCAAAGGATGAATATTTTCTAGACACAATACACACACGTTATCCTTAGAAGCTAACACGCTATAAAAAAATTATTTTTACGTGACAAATGCGTGCCGGCACACGCTATGGATGGATAATAAATAATATACTTTGTATTATTATAAGATGCTAGATAATAGAACTTCATCTGTGTGAATACGTCATTATCATATATTGGCCCACCGCTTTGTTTTGTCGAGGAATAAGGATCGAAACTGATAATATAGCGGTTCCTCCTGATGACCTAAAATCATAATTCTAATCCATTCCATATTATCTATTTATCAATTCATAAAAAATTTTCTGATCTTAAAAATCTAAATTATAAAAATTAAATTGAAATATTTATTTTTTAAATTTATGTTTGATACTATTATTTTTATAACATTTTATTTTTAAATTGGATATAAATTTGCTTGTTATTCTTATACATCGTATATTAATCATAAACCAATTCATAAAAAGTTTGTTATTAAAAATCTAAATAATAGAAAATCTTATATAGTACAGAATACTATTATATTGAAATTATATTTTAAAATTAATATTAAAATAATATAAAAAATATATCTAAATTACATATATACTAAAAATAAGCAGAATATGTTAACTGATAAATATTTGAAATTAATTAAATTTATTTAATTAATTAATTTAATTAATTTAATTAATTAAATTAATTTAATTTTATTAAATTAATCTGATTAATTTATGAAATATTAATTGTTTTGACCGTATTATAAAAGAAATTCAGTTCATAAAATTAAAAATCATTTAATATGAGACAAAGTCTTCTTTAAATTTAAAAAGTCTTATGATAACGTATACTCTCAATAAGAAATTAATATAATTATTTTTAATATAATATAATATTATATTATATAAAAATATTATATAATAATATTAATATTTTATATAATATTATTATATAAAATTAAAGTTAGTTTATAAAATTATAATAAATATATTACAGATTAATCTTGTAATATAATCTCAAAAATATCTATTAATATATTCATTTGAGTTATAAAAAGTTCGTACCTTAAAAATCTGCATTATAGAAAAATTAATGATTAAATTAATGATTAATATTTACTTCTTAAATTTACAAACAATATAATATACGTAGATTCAGTTAACTGATCACATGAATCTTAAAAACAGAAACTTGAAATAGAGAAGTTATACAACACGATTAATGATGTAGAGATAAAAAGGAAATGACATTCACAAATAGTGAAAACTTTCGACGAGGTCGAATTTTTCTTATTAGAACATGTCAACGACCATAACAGAGATATTATTACGAAGGATCAATACAAACATATACACGTAAACTTAGTTATCTGATTAATTTAGAAATATGTTATAAATATAATCAAATAATAAATGTTAATAATTCGATGACATTGTTCATCTGTGAATTGTCTAAATTCCAATTACATCATTGGAAGATGTTATTATTCTAACTATTCGCAGTTCTATATCATCTTTCTATTTGTAGATCAGAAAAAGCATGTTCGTTTCCTATAGATATATGCCTGTGATAGGCATAAATACTTATTTTGGCTGCTTAGTTTGCCTGATTTGATCGAATTATGAATACATAAGATGCAAAATGTGCCATCAACCTTTTTCACGTTTGTATTCTCCTTGCATTTTGATATGTTGTTTTCAACACAGCATTTATTAATGTGGCTCAATATTTTGTTTATTAAAGAGAGTTCGCATTTTGGTTGTAGATTACTGTGCAAAAAGGTAAATCTTTTTGTAGGCTTCGTGGCTGTATCAACATCCATCAAAACGCTTCGTAGATAAGTATTAGCGAACAATAATAGAATGAGGCAATGATGTTAACGAAGTTTTTTGGTGGCCCTTTGCTGATACTTATATCAATCCATTGTCTAGTTAGTGGTCAAGACGAATACTATGGTAAAATAGCGAATTAATATTCTATTAATTTATTTTCTTGTTTTTTTTGCTTCGACACAAACAAAATTCTTTTTACAATTAAGATGAGGTAAGCATGATTTTCTTAAATTTGCTTTTAATCTACACTGACAGCTTTTAAATTTTTTAACTAATAACAAGTTTAAATTCATCAGTAATTTATTATATACATTTTTGTTTTATTGTTTAGTTTAAATATTGTATTATACTGATTTCATTACTCGTGATATTTTACTCGCATGTTAATTTAATTGTTTTAAGTCGGTAATTTCAGTATGGGTCTATACTCACATAGCTACAATATTAGTTTAAATAACAAATATCTATAAATATTATTAGAGTCAATAAACAATAAAAACTTGTAAAATACAAAGATCGTCAAGTATTTTACTAAAGAATATATATATGACGTTTAAATAAGTCTTGGTTATTAAAACTCTTACAATAAACTGACGCAGACCCGGAAGGGTTGAAACGTTTTTAACAAAAATATTGTTCCTGTCTTTTGCTCTTATTCTATTCACATATTGTTGGTCTTCGATGATCGCAGACGGCAGTCCTGACACTACATATATATATATATATATATATATATATATATATATATATATATATATATATATTATTGAAGAGTGAATAAATCATATTACTGAGTCAACAATTATCCGATGTTAATAATTAATTTTTAATTACCAACATTTTTAATGAATTTCTCAAATGATACCATTCCGCGTGAATTATGTTAACAATCACTTAATGACTCAATGACTCATCAGTGAAAGATCCGTCCCACTGATGGATGCAGAGGAGGACTAGCAAACGGCAAGAAACGAATCATGTGTATGAGGTACTAGAACACCTCTAGTAGCGTCATAATTAATCCGCGTGAATTATGTTAACAATCATTTAAGCCCGGCACGAAAGAACGACGATAACAGTATTAAATTCTCTAGATTTTAGTTCATGTAAACCTCTTATCTCCTCCCTTATTTTCCCGCGTATTGATTACTGTATTAGCCTTCTCGTCTTCTCTCCAGTCATCCCTTAAACCTCTTCAGAGACTCATTAACACTGCTGTGCCCATCCTCTTTCGACTTCGTAAATTCGATCATATATTTTCCTATTTATCAAAACTTGGATGACTAAGTATTGAACATCGCGTTCGTTTTCGTCTGCTTTGTATAACTTATCTCCTTCTCCATTGTAATTCTCCTTCTTATCTCTATCTGCCAACTCTAAGTGAATCTCGCTATCTTTCTACTCAACTACGTTTATGTGCTTCTCTTCTGCTACACGTCCCTCTTCACTCAACCAACTTCGGCCGTCGATCCCTACATATTGCTACTTCTCTCCTTTGGAATTCCCTACCTGATCATCTGCGATCTTCATCATCATTCCAATTTTCCAAAAAGCTTCGCACTTCTTTCGACACATGACTAGGTAATGACGTGATAATTGCCTTTCGTAGTACCATATCTCCATCGATACATGATATCCTTGTGAGCCTTCGCAATTCGGTAACGAAGACATCTACAGGTTAACCGTCCCAACGAATCCTACACAATTTTTCGTACGATGTAAATAAATCTTCGCCAAATGTCAGGCGTAATTTCTGCTTAATATTTACTGGGTCCGCCTTGTCGTTTTCATCCATTTCGGTATATACTGATAGAGCTGGTACTTCCAATAGTATTGGCAGCAAAATAAATTCTTGGTCATCTTAACTCTGCAGCTTTATAACCAGCTCCAACTTAGTAAGCCAGCTTTCAATGTCTGAGCTTCTATTGTACGGTTGCACAACATCAGTGATGCGGATTTTCGACATGCCCGGTTGGCTTATGAACCAAATTAACGGTTTAATCAAAAATGTTTCTTTTTAAGTTTTACACGATACAGTAACTTACTATCACTGCTCTATCGAATAATGTCAAAATAAAGTCGCTTTTATAATACAGTCGGCATAACAATACCATTGATGTAGTGTGAAACACTGCTTACGATTGTTGAGTCGCTGCAGTAATACGTTCGGCACAACACTATCATTGATGTAGTGTTCATTGAGCATCTTACCAACGCACTAGGCAACAATAAGGAGATCAAAACGCCCAAACCGTCAGCACAATAACTAATAAATTCTGCGTTAGAGTAATGTAGTATGCTGATGATATACTTCTTTATTCTCACTCGTCTCCTCATTCCCTAAGCCAACTTTTCATATCCTCGTCAAATTGTCTTTATGCTCTATCAGAACATTTAATTTCTTTGCACATGTCCCTTAATCCTACCAAATCTAAATGTTATGGATTTTACCCTCCACTGTTTCTATATTTCCTCCTTCTCTGTATCTTCAGACCACAATTATTCCTGATGTAGATAAACTAGTATTTCTAGGTATTCACTTCGACAATAATCTTCATCTCGTTCCTTCATTCGTGATAAAACTAGGTCTTCAAATATTCTTGTGATATTCGTCTCGTCAAAAATTCGCTAGATTTTAGTTCATGTAAACCTCTTATCTCCTCCCTTATTTTCCCGCGTATTGATTACTGTATTAGCCTTCTCGTCTTCTCTCCAGTCATCCCTTAAACCTCTTCAGAGACTCATTAACACTGCTGTGCCCATCCTCTTTCGACTTCGTAAATTCGATCATATATTTTCCTATTTATCAAAACTTGGATGACTAAGTATTGAACATCGCGTTCGTTTTCGTCTGCTTTGTATAACTTATCTCCTTCTCCATTGTAATTCTCCTTCTTATCTCTATCTGCCAACTCTAAGTGAATCTCGCTATCTTTCTACTCAACTACGTTTATGTGCTTCTCTTCTGCTACACGTCCCTCTTCACTCAACCAACTTCGGCCGTCGATCCCTACATATTGCTACTTCTCTCCTTTGGAATTCCCTACCTGATCATCTGCGATCTTCATGATCATTCCAATTTTCCAAAAAGCAACTAAAATCGATGCTACTAAACGAGTAACTTATTTTCAATGTTTCGATTTTGTGGACTTGCAAGCACACAGTCTGTGTGCATTTGCCACATTAAAATAGCCATACCATATTACATGGTATGGATGAATGCTCATGCAAAAAATATGTTTCTTGTAAATTTAAATGTCATCTTTACAATATAAATTAATAGTAGTTTTAGTTAATATTAGTTTAATGTTAAATTTTAATGTTCTTATCTAGACATATAGCTATTTTACAATAAATATTGGTTTTTATCACATTCACTTTATATGCTACGCAAACAGGCTATTGGCCATTACACGATCTTTAAATGAGATCACGTAAAGCAGTTTACATATTATGACAATTCTTAAAATTTCACTATTTAATGTATAATATTTAATATTCTTTAGTAAATTGTTTACTAAATAATAAATATTAGTAAATATTAGTAAATATTTATAATTTTTAAATATTATTTGAATGTCCTTGCAAACATGTTTCTTGTAAATTTATTTCTTGTAATTTTTTGTCATTTTTACGATATAAATTTACTTTCAATTGATGCTAATTTTATGTTTGCATAAAATTTTATGTTATCTAGATATGAACATTAACTTCTTTATAATCAATATAAGTTTTATTTAGAATAAGGTTAATTGGATAAATTTGTTTACTTATTAAAAAATATTAGATTTAAATTAGATTTATTTGGAATTTGATTATGGCATTAAATTCCAAATTCAATAAATGGACACAGGTCATTTATTTTAAACCCGTTTTACTTATTAGTTTCTTTTATTTTACTATCCTCAAACCGGGACAAACACTTTTTTATTCTAGATTATTTAATCTAACTTGAAATCAACTGTAAATCAGTAAGAATAATTTATTAATGTACCGAAATATATCATCAATATACCGAAACAAATTTTATATCTTTATATAGTTTAGATTTATTTTGTAGAGTTATTTTAGGAATCTTGCTTTTTACTAATGATTTTTATAGGGAAATATCTAAGCATTTGCTAAACACATTGATCATTTTAAAAGCAGTCAAAAATATTAGACATTAGTAAAAATATTAGTCACTATAATAAATTCATCTAACAATAAAAAAGTCATAATGACGTCATCTAATCATAATAACGTCATAATGACGTCACAATGACGTTACTATGGCAAATTACAATGATGATAGTAGTTAGCTATTGAAAATTCGACTTTAAAATAAATTTGTTTGGAATTTGATTATGACATTAAATTCCAAATTCAATAAATGGACACAAGTCATTTATTTGAAACCCGTTTTACTTATTAGTTTCTTTTATTTTACAATCCTCAAACTGAGACAAACACTTTTTTATTCTAGATTAGTTAATCTAACTTGAAATCGACTGTAAATCAGTAAGAATAATTTATTAATGTAAAATATTAATGTAAATTTAATTTCAAAATCAATTATTTAAATGTTCATTAATCTGATATTCATTATTGAAGGAAACCTATGCTGAAGACTACGAATATTCAGAACACGAAAAAACATCTCAAGCCGTCACTGATATGTATGACTATATAAGTTCCCCTACGGAAGCAGCAATCGTACCAGATTTGAGTACAGATTTTCATGCAGTGGAGATATTATCACCAACCGAGAGCATACCTTTACCTAAAATAACAAGTGGTCATTTCAGAGGTCCACCTGGTAAAGCAGGAGCTAGAGGAGAAAAGGTAATTTGCATTTTATCGATTTCGAATTTTATACATTTGAATATTTAAGTTTATAGATTTGAATAAATGAGCCAATGCTAATAGTCTTAACTAAAATAAGTCTAAACGTCTTTAAAAATGAAGGTACAAACTTGGTGTAAAATTGAACAATTAAAATTAAGCAAGGTAGATCTTCAGCAATGATGACGTCATTATGATGTCATCTAAATAATACATAATAAGACATCATTATGGCGACAATTTTGTTTGTCTTAAAGGAATTTAGAAAGAAAAGTGATCGTTGTTTGTGGTAATCTGATAGAATGACATTCGAGTACCAGCTTATGTTGGTTTTAAACAGTATTTTACCCTAACTAGAACTGTAATAATTTATTTGACGTTTCGGGCAAATTCAGTGACACTATTCAAGAAAACAAAAGTTAGTTAATAAAATTTGTAGTAATATTAAAAGTTTAAAGCAACATTAAATTCTTTGATAAGGAGTGAATTAGCTAATCATTTGTTTGTAAATACAACTTTAATATAATTTTTATACATCTTAGATTAGAATTTCGATGCATATTATAGGTTACTATTTTCGATGTATAAGTTATAATTAACTAAATATATTATAAGTAAATATATTATAAGTGAAAATATATTATAAGTAATATATTATAAGTAAACTGCTAAATATATTATAAGTAAACTGACGTGATAAGAAATTTAAATATAGATTAGTAAACATTTGATAATATATTTTTACATTGTTTTATTGACTTTAAAATGACGTCATAATGATGTCATGTAAATAATACATAATAAGATGTCATTATGACGACACTTTCGTTTCTGTCTTAAAGAAATTTTGAAAGAAAAGTGATCGTTGTTTGTGGTAATCTGATTGAATGACATTCAAGTACCGGCTTTTGTTGGTTTTAAACATTGTTAACTTTAAAATGTAATTTTGTTGGAAAGTAAACGTCTAATAGCTTCAGTGGATTTCAAAAATACAAATTTGTATTTATGATTTCCTTAGTTTTCTTAAACTTTCATCAACGAGGTTGATAATTTATCATATTATAAAAATATTACAAAAAATATTAATATTTTATTTATATTAAAATATAAAATATTAATATAAAATATTAATATTATAATATTTTATCAGATCTTATTTTTCTAATGTCTGAAATTTACAATTTCTTCTGAAATACTGCAAATTGTAGAGTTATCAAATAGATCAGGATCTCAATATATTTATCTAAGGGTCATCGAGGCTTACCTGGACAAGCAGGATATCCTGGAGATCCAGGACCAGCAGGAGTGTTAGAAATACCTTCGAATTTCGGCGAAGGACAAGCCGCTATACAAGATGGAAATGATGATGAACCTAAGGTAATATAAAAGTGCATTAACAAATTCTACATGTGGAATGTGAATGGCATTAATTAACAATTAATTTATTATCAATTAATATAAGAAACAAATATTTGAAATATTTTATTAACTTTAGTGAAGTCATTTTTAATTTATTTTATTAGTAGAAATATAATACGTTTCAAATTCAATCTAATTATGATTATGATATCCTACATGATAAATTGTTGGTGCGAAAAATTGCTTGACACTGCGATCCAGGAGACAAAGCTGGCTACTATACCACTTCATATCGCATCCTAGTCATTTCATCCGACTGACGGTGACTGCTGAGTGGTTAGGAACGTTTTGGAGTGATACATTATATCATATTACATTATATTATACATTAATAACGTTATGTATGTGTGACTATCAGAAAAAATGAATGCCTTTTAATTTTTGGACGTTTTGCCTTAAGACATCTTCAACAAAAATTTTATATTTTTATCATTGTAGTAGAGATGAACATTTAGAGATGAACATATAAAATGTTTTGAATTATCTAGAAATACAAATTCTTTTATATTATTTATTCTAAACTTAAAGACGTTCAAAGCAAATGTTTTAAGCAAAATTTACACAATATTTCAAATAAGCTTTTCAAAATACATAGTAAGCTTGATATGCTAAATTAATACCGATTGCAACAAAAGCGTGAAATCTGATTAGTTTAACAAACAAAGGCATGATTAATATCTACTTACAGACACATTCCGAAATTACCAAATTTTCAAAATTTTACTTTTAAAATAATGTAAGTGAACTGATCTGATTTACTTGTAAATATTTTTAAAGGATGCTGTGAGTCTTTATTTTAAACTGAAGTTTGTAATGAAAATTTTGCATTTAAGCTCTGATTTCGCTTGAATTATAAATAAGTATTTCAGATAATATTTTTTAACTTATAAGATTAAAATTGAAATAATCCTAGTAATCAATGGGTTTCATCTTTATGGAATAGCATATCTTAACATCGTTTTACACAGAATATATATTATATTACTAGCAATTACTAAAGCTTAACTAATTTTAAAAGCAAATATAAATCTAATTTTACATTGGAAAAAGTAAAATTAGAAAAAAAATAAGTTAGAAACAAAATTTTTTTTCTACAAAACAAAAGATACTGCGAGTGGTGACACTTTAATCTGAAAGAATTATGCTACAACATTTAATTACTAATACTAACAGGAAAATTTAAACCTGCATGCTTTTTAACCTCTTTAGGAAGCTTAACCCGGAATGCGCCCACCACAGACGCCTTGCCCTCAATGTGATGTTTCAACCTTAGGCTAATCATCACTAAAGTGTAGTCTCATTGGTGTGGCCAGGTAGCTACACAACTTCGACAGTCCTTAATCCTCAGTAAACTACTGAATGGAATTCACAAATCGCACGCTCCTCCACCGGTGACCATCCTTACATCTGCTATGTTTGCGTAAGCAGTGGCTTCACAGGACAGCACGTGTTCTATCGTTCTATCCTTCATCAGCTTACTAAGGTTGCTGAATGAGCAACATACGTTTGTATTCAGCTGAAGCACAATGCACGAGCAAAAGCTCTCTAGCTACAAAGACGAGCAAAGCTCTAGTGCAGATGCTAAGATTCTTCACTTCACATATATTGGCTATATGAATAGAAAACTAATGGTGACGTTATATTAATAAGAAAGAAATATTATCACCAGTAGAAAGTACTCGAGGATAGTAGATTACTTGTATTAACAGTTTTGATGTTCTGAATAGCGAAAGCTATTTACACCATAATATTTTCACATATTAATTAGAAAGAATTTCAATACCACTTTTTAGTTAACACAATCAGGAAAGTATAAACCTGCATGCTTTTTACAAACTTCGTTAGGAAGCTTAACCCGGAATGCACCTACCACAGACGCCTTGCCTTTAATGTGACGTTTCAACCTTAGGCTACTCATCACTAAAAGGTGGTCTCATCGGTGTGGACATGTAGCTACACAACTTCGACGTACTAAATTCATTATATACCTCTGAAAAGAAATCGAAAAATAAGAAAACAAAAGATAAAAAATTGCAAACGGGAGGAATTAACCATTGAGCTCCAAACGTCTTATATTAATAAAATATATTTGAATATTAATTCAACATTAATTTTTACATTTCGTTGGTTTATGTTGGCATAATCGGAAGCAAAGCATATAATTTGTTCATTTGATTGTAATATTGAACGTTTTGTTTTTGATGATACCAGAAGCAGTTATCAAAATATAAAAAATAAATTACTGTTTATTGATGGATAAGAAAAATGAATCAAATTATTTTTTATAAATTTTGGTATCCATTCGAAACATGTCCTCTCAACTATTTTTAAATCATTTACAAACATATTCCACTTTTGTTAAAGTTAGTATTAGCTCCCGGCATTCCAACTGAGTCCAGAAAAACTGCCTACCTACAATATGTAGTTACTCAGCAACTACAAACGGGCGGTTATTTCAAAGGCCCTCAGCAAGCACTACTACAGCAACGCACTCCATTTTTAACATTTGAAACTGGGGAACCGGGAAAAAGCGGACCAACTGGAACACCTGGAAGAACAGTAATTACATGAAAAGTTTTGGAATGAAATAATTTTAAACTGTAATTTTAGGGACCACACGGCCTAGCGGGTCAAGCCGGATTTCCTGGAAATCAAGGCATCATGGTAATAAATACGATAAATGATCATGTTCTTTAAATTTTAATTTAGGGCTTACCTGGAAGACAAGGACCACAAGGTCTAGAAGGACCAAAAGGACAACCTGTAATTTGTATTTATTTTAAATGACAAATTGTAACAATTTTTAGGGAATTCCGGGAAGGCCAGGTCAAAGAGGTCAACATGGTGTCAGCGGCGAACCGGTATGCAAAATGATAATATCATGAATTTTTACTAATAATTTGCCAGGGAGAACGAGGAAGTACCGGATTATCAGGATTGCAAGGAATGAAAGGACACCAGGTTTTAAGAAAATTCATACAAAACTTAAACTAAAATTAAAACAATCTAGGGATGGAATGGCATTAAAGGAAAAAAAGGAACTCTGGGCAGGCAAGGAGATAAAGGACCGCCTGGCCCGGTAGGACAGCATGGAAGAATGGGACCTACGGTATAACTTAGCATATAATAATCGATGCATCAACATCGTGTGAATTAAAGGGACTTCAAGGATTTATGGGACCGTTAGGACCAATGGGCGATGAAGGTCTTCAGGGTCCACCAGGTTTGGAAGGTGCAGTTGGTATTCAGGGTATGCCTGGGGCAAGAGGACTTGCGGGTCATGCTGGATTACCAGGAGCAATTGGACCTAAAGGTATATTGTTGTAAATTTATAATCGTAGCCAAAAATTTGGGAGAACGTATCACTTAGCTGAATGACTTATTGTATAGAGTTAATTAGCCACAACATTTTAATTTTATTGATAGTAAGAATTAAGCAATTATTGGCTCAGAAATCAAAAAAAATGATTGATTTGATTTTGGAAATATTTCTATCTATTTATGTACACATGCGAGTGCTAGTAAGAGATGATTTCATAGCAACCAATCAATACGATGTGGTCCTAAGTTTAACGTCTTTAATAGAGAAAAATAATACATGAATATTTTGTATATGCATGTAGCTCTTTGGCTATATACAGCTTCTTTATTGAAGCTTTAAATACGATCTAATTGTTTCTATGCGATTTTACTAAATAATAGTGATTACTGAAACTTTAGGAGTCGCTGGAAAAAGAGGAGCCAAAGGTGGTCGAGGACCTGTTGGTCCTGTTGGTCCTCGTGGTGTGACTGGAGTAAGAGGAGCACAGGGTAAAGCGGTAAGACGTTTTTTATAAAAGTCGATTTATTTATTCAAAATTAATTTATATAACCAAACAATATAACATATATTTTGACGTGTTATAACCAAATTTATACATTTTATACAAAATTTGGAAATTGAAAGCCATATGTAACGATATTTTAGAAACAGAATGCAATTGCGGAAGCTTTAGTTTTAATAAAATAAGTGAACATATATGCACTCATAATCTAAAATTAATTGAAAATTGTGAATTAAGGAAAATGCTATCAAAAGGGTATAAATATAGATTAAATAATAACAACGACGAATTTTAACAAATTTCAACGATTAATTTTTTAATATAAATTATTAATCTTATTAAATGCACAATTCGAAGGGTTACCCACAAATGGGTCCTAAATAAAACACTATTATATATACGCTAATCGATTTTCTTATCATATTCTGAAGTAATTTGCCAACATGGGTTCCAATGACAATAAAAATAGAATTTACAATTCGTTATATAATGACTTCAATGCTTACTCTGGTAAGCTGATTAATAGTAAAAGCTTAAATACATTAAAGATAAACATTTGAAAAACTTATAATTTGATAAAATTAGAGAGAAAATGAAAATAACAAACAATTACAAAAGAAAAGATAAAATTAAGAACGATATGTGTACAGAACTTACTAAATTAAAGCATAACTATATAATACCAACTATTGATAAAGCTAGTAATAACTTTGTCTTCATATGCAAAAAGCTTTATTATGATATACTGATGAAAGAAGTTAATTCTAATGATTTAAATGTAAATCCAACATATGAATGTAGTGATTTAAGTTTAGAAACAATTATTACAAGTGATTGTTCTATCATGGATAAAAAGGGTATAAAAATCGAATCAGATAATAAAACTATACCTATATTAAATTGGAATTCAGAATTATAAAAATCCTATAAAACCTAGGTTCATATGTAGTGCTTTTAAATGTACATTAAAAACACTTTCTGTTTATATGAATAAAATACTTAAAGTAATTAAAACACACTTCAAGAGATATTGTAAGGTAATCGAAATTAATACTGGTATAAAACACTATTTCAGTATTAATTCTACAAAAGAATTTTTAGAACAGACAAAAGGAATAAATTTTCAAAATATAAATACATACGATTTTAGTACGCTTTATACAAATCTAGATTTAGTAGATATTAAAGAAGCGTTAGTAAAATTAATTAATCTTATATTCGGAAAAGATACACATATGCTATAATAACTCTAATGCGTACCTAACTAAATTTCATTTGGAAATAGATATACATATATATGTTATAATAATTATAACGCATATCTACCAAAAATTAAACCATCAAGTAAATATAAATATATGGATAATATTGAATAAATTGAATCCTTAAATATTTTAATAAATCAAAAATTATTTAAAAGTAGGGACATTTATATTTAGACAAATAAAAAGTGTTCCAATGGGTGGAAATAGTGGCCCAATTATAGCAATTAGTAATTCCTTACAGTGGAAGTGAGCTTCCTAAGCGAAATTTATTGATGTTTACCTTAATTTTATTAGTGTCGCAAAAAAGATAGTAAGTGTATTTAATGATTATTCAGAAGACGACAGATTTTTGGATAATATCACGAGATCATCAGCGTATAGAACGCATTTTATTTCATGTCCTGATTGAAGAATAGCTCTAGGAAGATTACGTACAGAAAATGAAAATATCAGTGAGCTCAGAAAATCGCATTACAAACTACCACGATCAGCTATAAACGGCCTCGAGATGCTTAGAAAGTCGGGGATTCTTAGACAGTTTGTTAAAGAATCAAGTGTAGATGTAGAAATCGGACGTTAACAAGAACTTTGTTACGAAACTTACTGAGTAGAAGATCAGATTCACTAAATCAAAAGCTGGCTCAAAATCTATGAATATAGAGAAAAGCGAAATATGCCTCCGAAAACAGCCATTATGTATACTCTTTATCGGGTCTGAAGTAGACAGGTGTGACATGAAATCATTTTGCTTTCAGTCAGAAGATATCCTCGATGGCTAATTAACCGCATATGTATAACATGCCTCAGTAACTTATAGGAATGCTTAAGAATATCATTTCCGAGATATGAATCTAAAGATTTCTAAAGAACTTTTATTACACCGTCACGCATGTTATGATATTGGATAACGTGAATGTTACTTATGTTTGTTACCTTGTTTCCTTGTATTTATTTAATTATAGATTACTGAATAAAACCATCATTTGGTATCAAATCTACAACAATTTATTCAGTAAAGTTTCGACGATCGTCACATGGAAAAGCTTATAACACCCAGCACGTTCAGTCCGGAACCGGACGCGGGTAACGCTCAAGACGAGTGGAGTCATTGGCTTCATAAGTTGTTTGACTTTTGTCTTTGCAAACAGATATTACAGATGAACAGAAGAGATTTATACTCATTAATCTGCTATCTTCACGTCTCTACAAGCTTATTAAAGACTGTGCTACATTTGATTCCGCCATCAATACACTTAATGAAAAGTTCAAGAAGCCCATCAACGTCATTTTTGTGCGATTCCAATTGCATACATACTGACAAGAAAAATCGGTATGCATCTACAAAAAAATCATTAAAGATTTCATTACACCGTTACGCACAAGATGGAATCAGATGATTTTTAATCAACAACCCAACAGTTGATTTTAACCCAGCAGCTTTATTATTTTTTATGATGTAAAGGGATCTATGCATTTCACTAGACGTAAATGATAAATTCGGCGAATCCGTATCGTCAATAACATTTAAAGGGCAGCAAAGCAGAAATTTCGTTTAAAATATTTTGATAGATTAAGTAAAAGCATTTATATTTAGACAAATAAAAGGTGTTCCAATGGGGGGCAATAGTAGCCCAATTATAGCTGACTTGTTTTTAAGCTTTATAGAATATGAATTTGTTCATAACTGTGTAAAAACTAAATCTAAACAATATAAATATATGAAATATATGTTTCGATACATTGATGATATATGTGTATTTAATTCTAGAAATTTTTATTCAATTAGTGAACAAATTTATCGAGGTTGCCTTATTCTTAATAAAATCAATATTAAGGATAAAGAAAGTATATATATTGATATAAACATTAAATTAACATTAACTAAAACTAGTTGTATTGTTCGGGACCCGAACGATACAACTAGGAACAGACGTAGCGTAGTGGTAAAACAATTTGCCATTTAAGTGTGGATTATTATATTAAATAAATATGAGTTTTGATATATTAATGTTAAATGTGTATTTAACTCTAGCAATTTTTATTCAATAAGCGAACAAATTTATTCAGGTAGCCTAATTCTTAATAAAACCAATATTAATGATAAAGCAGGTATATATCTAGATATGAACATTAAATTGTCATCAATTAAAACTACTTTTAATTTATATCGTAAAGATGACATATTTAAATTTACAAACAACATATTTTTGCATGAGCATTCATGCATACCATGGAATATAAAAAAATACATTAAATAACGAAATTTTAAGAATTGCAACAATATGTAATGACTCTAATATTTTTTTCTGAAGATGCTAACAAAGGTCAGCGAAATATCAATAAATAATTTCCTCTTTTTTTGATCCAGCTCCAATAATTCTTTATCAAATAATTTTTATTCAATATGTGAACGATTTTATTCAGTTAGCCTTATTCTTAATAAAATCAATATTAATGATAAAGAAGGTATAAATATATATGAACATTTTTAAAACTACTTTTAATTTATATCGTAAATATGACATATTTAAATTTACAAGAAGCATATTTTTGTACGATCATATATATTATATATAATATATATGTATATGTATATACATATATGTATGTATTATATATATTATATATGATATGTATTATATAATATATATGTATATGTATATACATATATGTATGTATTATATATATTATATATGATATGTATTATATAATATATGATATTATATATTATCCATATATCGCATAAAAATAAAAATTCAGTTTATAAAAATTCTGAATTCAAAATCCTTGAATTGGAATTAAACCTGTTTGTATTTCTTAATTTCATTGAAGTGAAAAGCAATGCTCAGCAAATGAAAATTAAATTTATTATCAAGATTTTGTAGGAAAAAGTTGTCTTCATTAATTTTGAATATTCAATGGCTACCAAATCTGTTATTATCTTGATAATAACAGATTTGTTCTGTCGAAATATTGAAAATAAATTCAATTTCCAATTGCTGGATATTGCCTTTCAATTCAATAAATTTCTGATTTATAAAAATCTTAACTTATAATATCAGAATCAGAAAATTTTAAGATTTAGATATTTATATATTTAAATTTATTTATGATACAATATGTGTAGACTCAGATAATTGATATGATTTATACATTGAAATTCTGTTTCTGAATAAAGCGATTAATTTCTAATTTTCTTTACAATAACGTTAAGTTTGAAAATTTTATTTCAATTGAATGTGTATTTAACAGTCAATGCAGTTATAAAGTCACTGTAGATACTTTATGCAACGAATTCAATAATTCTACCTAATAATGTACAAGAAATTGTACATTATTAGGTAGAATTATTGTACATTATTAATTGTACAAGAAATTATATTATATCATTTTAGATTAAAAATACGAGTAAAGCTTTTAAAAAAGCTAAATAAAGCTTTTTACTAATCTATAGCTGAACTAAACAGCATTTCTGAACTTAAACTATCGGATTCATATTGTTATAATTATTGTTTTTTAACAATGACCGAATCTGTTAAGGGAATACCTGGACCAAACGGTGAAGTTGGTTCAAAAGGAGTCCAGGTATTTATCAATTTTTAATAACTACAGAGAATTTAAATATACAAATGCACTTTATATTCGTAGGGATCTATTGGAGCACCCGGACAGCAAGGCAGTCGTGGGGATACTGGTCCTAAAGGGTTACAAG
Source organism: Pomphorhynchus laevis (assembly GCA_012934845.2). Classification (NCBI taxonomy): domain Eukaryota; kingdom Metazoa; phylum Acanthocephala; class Palaeacanthocephala; order Echinorhynchida; family Pomphorhynchidae; genus Pomphorhynchus; species Pomphorhynchus laevis. The sequence goes on from WNNJ02003150.1 coordinate 25,483, forward strand.
GACCACAAGGAGAACATGGTTTTAAAGGATATTCCGTAAATAAGATAAACAAAATGTCATTGTATAAATTTATATTGTAAGGGTTCAATCGGGCCTGTAGGTATAAAGGGAGAAGTAGGTCTACGTGGAATAGCAGGTGCACGAGGTAGAGCGGGAAGATCAGGTCCGGAAGGACAAGAAGGACAACGAGTATGTAAAATTTAAATTTATTCTTCATAAAACATTTATCTAGGGTATACGTGGAGATAATGGTTCACCTGGACTTACAGGATCAGCCGGATATCCCGTAATTTTTATATTAGTTAAAGTAATTACGAATGACAGAGTATGATATTTTAGGGAGAAGATGGAGAACGCGGACCTAGAGGTGTTACCGGAACCTTAGGAGGCAAAGGATTCCAGGGTGCCCCGGGAATAGATGGAAGTATCGGAGTAAAGGGTATTACTGGTGAATTGGGTCTTCCTGGACCACCCGGTGAATCTGGAGCTCAAGGACTTGTTGGACCTATAGGCATGTTTACTAATTATACTTTTATAATAATTTTAAACAAAAATCAACTATAGGCGAAGAAGGTTTACCAGGATTACCTGGAATGCAAGGATCAAGGGGTTCGGATGGATCAATAGGAGAAGCTGGTATTTCAGGACCTATTGGTCCAATTGGTCCCCGAGGTAAACAGGGATTGAGGGGCCAAGTTGGGCCACGTGGTCATCAAGGTAGACAAGGAATGTCTGGACCGAAAGGTGCTGTTGGAAATATGGGTAGTGCTGGTAAAATAGGTGAATTAGGACCGTCCGGTCCATTTGGCAAGCCAGGAAAGAGAGGGGCAAGAGGAAATAAAGGTGCAATAGGATTGACGGTAATGTGAAAAATATAGCTTAGTTTATTCTATTGTATTATTTTAGGGACCTGTTGGTCCGAGAGGATTAAGTGGAGAACCCGGATCCACTGGATCTGTAGGTCCATCAGGTGAGTCAGGAATATCCGGTAATCAAGGATCTCCCGGTCCAAGAGGCAATCCAGGAGAACGTGGTAAGCGAGGAGCTCCTGGAAGTGATGGTCAAAAGGGAGTATCCGGTCTTAGGGGCACGGATGGTGCATCAGTAAGTAGGACACGATTTAGAACAAAATCTAAAAACGTATTATTTAGGGATTGCAAGGTATAAAAGGAGAGCCAGGTGAACAAGGAGCTACTGGCGATACGGGATTGCCGGGTGAACGCGGACATCGAGGACTTGTTGGCGAAAAAGGAGATAGAGTAATTTTTTAAAGGGTTTCGTAATTTTATTTTACTTAATTTTGAGGGTGCGAAAGGTTTGGCCGGATCTCAGGGTAGTCAAGGTCGTATTGGATCTGTTGGATTGCGTGGAATTCGAGGTAATCCCGGTGCCATCGGTGTAAGAGGCTCAAGAGGTATATGCTTATAGCTGTTTTAAATTTAATAATTTTTTAAATACGTAAATTTCAATGTTTTTTATTTAATTTTGTTTTAAAATTGATCGCAATTTCAATAATTGAAATTGAACCATTACAAAATAAATGATTTTAATCAAAATAGTAATTGTATTCATACTATAATATACCATATATACAGTGAAACACCTCTTACATTTAATGAAAAATAATTTAGCAAGTGTCGATAGTGAATTAATTTAAGAATTTACAATTATATATTTGAATAAAAATAAAAATTGCTTCAACACGCAAATATTGTATTTTAATAAATGATTGTTATCGATTAACGTATAAATATATTTGTGTTATTAAAATTATCAATTATAGTCAATTCACAAAAATTGACTCTTATTTTAAATTTCAATTTTTTATTGAAATTTGATATAAATTATATAAAATCTCATAAAATATATAAAATCTTATTGTTAAATATATATAATAAACACAATATTATTAAAAATAAATTTAAACTCTCAAGCAGAAAATTACACATGGTCTTTTATTTATTAGTCAATTCATAAAAATTGACATTTATTTTAAATTTCAATTTTTTATTTTACCTTGATATAAATTATAAAAAAATTTTAAAAATTATTTATTTTATTATTTAATTATTAAATATTGATTAAGCATTATTATATTTTTCAATTTTGTAATTATATTAAATACGTAACATGTGGTTAAGATGTCATTGCCGATTTTCAAGCAACTCGAAATATGTTTTTGCATATTTAATATAATTACTGTGAAATAGAAATATGTTGTGTATAGAATCACGTGAATTAAAATAATCTTTACTTTTTAAAATAAAATCAACTCTGCATTATATTTGTGTTATTATACTTGGGTAGTGTTAAGTAGAAGTTTAAAGTATCAAATATATGATCTGAAGCTTTTATTATTTATTTTCAATTCGATCTTATTTATTTTATGTTAAATTGATCCATAAAACCGAATTCCTTTAAAACGATATAAATATATTCAGCTTGGAATCTCTGAACATTTTTAATAGGGATTTTATTAACAAGTTTTTTATTTTATTTATTTTATTTACTTTTTATTTTACTCAACTATTTTATTTATATCTATAACCACTAAAAAGTTTTAAAAAGAAAAACATACAGAAAAAGAAAACAGAAAACTAAGTCAGTCCGGTCGTTAATAAAGTCTTCATTGTTTCACGGCCTTAGGTCCACAGGGATCTGAGCACTCCAGCCAATCCAAAACGCTGCTCTCCGACTAAACCACCCGGGGTCTCTCGCTCCCCACCCGAAGAGTCAAATCGAGCGGGTATGCTCAGTAATCGCGAGATGAAGAGCTTGAGAAACCTTAGTCTTTGTTCTGGGATACGTCCTCTTGAAAAGAAGACTAATCCCAGGATAGCTCAAGTATCCCAGAGGCGCACTTGAGTTTTCCCATTCAATGACAGATGCTAAGCCCGTTTCAGGGCGCACCTAGCTTTCTTTAGGATACATTTGAGTCTATCCGTGTCAGCTTTCGCTGACCATGGTGAACCCCAGGTATTTTACTCGACTTGTGAAGGTAGGGAGTGGTTGATGCTGCAAAATGGAAGAGAGTGCAGATAGTGCTAATCTCTTAAGCTTCTGTTTGGTGACAGGGGCGACGTGAAAGATGACCACCTGCGATTTGAAGGAGTAGATAACAAGATTGAATATTGAGCTGGTCTTTTAATCTTAAAAAGAAACGGCTGATGTCAGATACTATGTCCTTACACCTGCGACCAGAGAACAGAGCTGTGGTATCACCAACGTATTGATAGCGTTAAAAAGTTTTGTAGACTATAACGGAGACAGCAAGATACAAGATTGGAGAAAGTAGGTATCCTTGAGGCACACCCGTAATAGGGTAGAACTGACGTGCATCAAAGTCGTCTTCATCGAAAGATCGCTTGGTATACAAAAATATTTCCAACTTTAACAATTCTCGCAAGCCACCCAAGGGACCTGAGAGAATAGATAACAAACGGAATGGAAATGCGGTCAAATGCCCCATAAAAACCAAGAAAGACAGCGCTTATGACTGTTATCTTGACAAAACTGATGCACTTCACCTATTGCTGAATAAACCGAGCGATATGTTACGTCCCATGAAAACCTGGTGGGATAAGATTTTGCTTACTTAGATGGTCGCAGATTTTACGCGCAAGCGCTTTATCGTAAATAGAGTTGAGGGAGTTTTGAATCGAAATCGGCCGCAGATTTTTAGGACATGAAATCGATTTCTTTTTGGGTAAAAACACACGTCTGCTAATATTTATGCCATCAATATCGGACGATGTGGCTAATAGCATTGTGATGGCAACCTATTTTTTCTGACTGTCTGTCAAAAGCTGGCATAACGAGTTATGAGTGGCGCGTGGGTTCTGAAGATGCCCAGAAGTGGCCCCCATTAGTTAAGGATATCTGTAATAGATAGATCCCTACTCCTGTAGTCACACCAAAGCGAGATTGGTTGGGGAGATTGAGTGGCTCTATAACTATGTCCATGCTCAGCTGAAACCTATATCAAGAGCTTAAGTATTCATTTGAGAGGGCCTGTCTGGCGGCAACAGATAAATTTGGAAGATGTACCATTTTAGCGAGGACTTTGTGTTTTGTTGAAGTGGGATTTTATATGCGATTTATATTCGGTCAAACTCTCATTACCAATTCGGGGGAAGAGTTTGATAGCTGCCTGAAAGAAGGCCACTCTGACGGGATCAAAGTGAAACCCCCTTCTAAGCAACGTAACTTCCTCTATCCGCCAGCGAATAAGGTAATGATAGGTGGTCTGATGTTGGCCATACTGCTCAGTACAGATGGGTTTTAACAAACACTTCTTATGAAGCAGTAATATGTCGAGGAGAGAATTAGTTGTTGAGCAATGAAAGGTGGAGGAAGATAGTTTGTGAATAAGATAGTCGTTCCTGGTTCTGCGGAGTGCTGCATTAATCCAACGACCAGTTCTGTCGTTCAAGTCACCAAGTAACATGTCATAATCGCTACCCAATATACGATCCAGGAGATCACGGTTCTTGTGAATTTCTCCTGGCCGGATATAGATATTGACTATGCTGATGCGATTACCGTTTTTACAGAGTGATATAGCTAAACAAGACAGGGCTGGACAAGAATAGTTTAGTAAGTGGGAAGATCTTAAGGAGCTTTTTACTAGGGTTAAAATACCTTGAGATGAAGAGGAGTGAGGGGGTTGTACGGAGTAAAGTGGGTGTAGATGTGCTTAGGGATAAATCGAGTAATGTCTGGAGGGAGACGGATAGACCGCATCTCCTAAAGGACTATAACATCTGCATTTCTACCAGATAGAAGGCTAAGGGCAGAAGCACCTTCTGAATCCCACTGAAGGATATTCAATGAAAAAGGATCTTGAATACTTTGCATTGTATTAAGTTAGCTGAAGGGGGATGCCTCCTCCTAGTTCAAACCGGAGATGATAAGGTTGCCCTTCCCACATGCAGCTGGACAGGTTAGAGACACTTATTCAGGGGTGTTATCTTCATTTCCCGTCGTGACACTCTATGTCAATCTCCAGAGGTTAACATTCGGCTTGTCAATTATAATAGGAGCCACTGTCTTGGAAGAAGGCAGGATTGGTTTCTCGAAAGATGAGGTGAATCTCCTCTTAGAGTCCATACTTGAAGAATTTAATTCTGCTCTCTTATTTGAAAATTTAGCAACAGGAAGAGATATTATGGAAGGCTTAGAGGTTGTATTTGCCAAATATGTATTTTAATCAATATTAGGTCCATATGAGTTACACACCTAATTTGCCGTTACAGATGGAGAATAGACATTATTCTTTACTGTATGTGTTCTCACATAGTCCTTGAATGCTGAACATCTTCTCGACCACACAATATATTCAAGTCCGCAATTCGTGCATTATGGGGCTTGTTTGCATTGCGTGTCATGGACGAATTCATCAGATCTACACACTTTGCATTTCTTCATCCTACCACAGGTGGATTTCCAGTGTCCCCACATGTGACACTTGTTACAATGTGGAAATGTAATATTGTCCATAATAGCAATTGTAAAGTTTAGATTGAAACCCATAAAAGGATTTATTGCTGCATTAGACAGGATATGGGCATTATCCTCTTTGGTATTTGCGAATGCAATAGAAAAAGTTTGGTCGTCTTTGTTTTTAATAAATCTAATGTTTTGAAGGGAATACCGCTTTTGAAGCTCTCGATATCTTCTTTTTCTAGGTCGGGGATAATATTAGTAATCTTTACTGACGACATAATAGGATTTGATACTAAAGTTCCTTTATGGGAACAATTTTCTTTGAAGAACTTAGCAAAAGAGGTGGCTAAGTCCGAGAATACAAAGGATATCCTTTAGTAGTTATTCATCACTTTTGCAAAGTTAATCTCTGAACATTTTTAGTGACAAACGGGATATAAATAAAATCATACATTAAGCAACATTTAAATCAATACTAAACAAACTTAAATATAATCAAATTTAAATATAATCAAATTCAAATTTGTACTGAGAATTCCTTCAGAATCTGAATGTTATCTCTAGAATATAGAAATTAATCTTCAATATTTCGTTCTCTTATCGAGAACAACACATTTCTTTCTCAAAATGTTTCAGATCTCAAGAAAACATTAATATGATAGAGAACGATATATAATAACATAAATGTTTTATTTCTATTTTTAGGGATTTAAGTCAAATTTGGTATACATCAAAATTTATGAGAAGAAACTAATCGCTATCTTCTAATCAATAACTAAAGCATTTGTACTTTAAGAAAAGGACTAAGGTTTATGAGCAATACCGTTTTCAAATTAACTGTTGATATTGTAAAATACAGAATCAAATAAATTGCAGTCATAATCGTAGAGATATTATTCAAAATCATTAGATTGAAAAAAAGACCTGCTGGTTTTTATTATTTTTACTGAATTAAAAAGCCAGCAAATGAAAATTGAATTTACTTTAATATTTGAACATAAAAAATCTGCTATCACAATGAATACTCATCTAAAAATACAAGAGGAATTAAAAATTACAAAGTTTAAAGTTTAAATTCATTTTGGATCTTTTTTAATTATCGTTTGCTATTATTGATCTCTTTATCAATATCCAGAATGAATTTAAACTTCATACTTTGTAATTTTTAACTCCTCTTGTATTTTCAGATATAATATTTCTGATGATTTCAGATATGCTCTGTCGAAATATTAACAAAAAATTCAATTTTCATTTGCTGAGTATGGCTTTTCAATTTAATAAAAGAAATTTAATCATTTGAACAGTGGAAATTTATTAATATTAAATTAAACTTTAATTTCCAAGTACAAAAACCTACGTAAAACACATTTTACTTTCATTAAATGTTTTCCAGAGTAATTTTGTTTAAAATAGGAGAATTACTATATTTTTTATTAATCAGGATTACCTGGAGACCAAGGTGCTATGGGTGAGGCAGGAGACAGAGGTGTTGATGGACAATCGGGTGAAATTGGAATTGCTGGGCAAACGGGAGATAAAGGCAGTGCGGTAAGTGTTGTTCTCCACTTAAAAAATAAATAATTTGTTTAACTAAATTATTAATTATTAAATTATTAAACTATAAATTATTAACATAATTTTTTATAAAAATTATGTTAATTATTAAAATTATTAAAATTATCTTAATTTGCATAATGTAATAAATAAAAGAATGTATAATACAAAAAAGTGTATTTTCATACTCTAGATTTTGTTAGATTTGGCTAAAGTTAACAAATTAACCAAATTTGGCTGTTTATAACGTTTTAGTGATTTCACTAAATGTTTTAAGTGATTTCACTAAAATAATATCTAAACAATAAAATTTTTCTAAAAATATAGCTTTAATATTTTATTACTGATTACTGTAAATTACTGGTTGTGCAATTACTCACTGATAATTGCTCGAAATTACTGTCTGTAATTATTTACCATTATTTGGTCTCTTTCAATGGGGTGTTGTTGAACGCTTTTTAAATTACCTACAAATGTATATAGACAGAATTACAACATGTATGTTTAATTTTCTATTGTAAGATTAAAAAATATCAAATTTTATAATAAAATTAATAAACATGTCGGTTTAAATCAACTTTAGCAAAAAATATGTTGTAAAATAAATTAAAATAATTTTCAAAATATACGTGTATTATTTCGTTATTCTCTTACAAAAACAACTAAAATCTCACAGCTTAAACTATAGTGACATGATCAATTTTGTGTATATTTGATTTAACTTTATTTACAAGGGAGCACAAGGTGACGTAGGCTCAGTTGGTCCGTCAGGAAGACCAGGATTTCCGGGACCTGAAGGTGTGATTGGATTATCAGGAATAATTGGATCACCTGGTGTGCAGGGTATGCAAGGTTTACCTGGAACAAAAGGCGATAGAGGCGACAGAGGAAATAGCGGTGAAATTGGACCTGCTGGTCGAATGGGTGAAATAGGAAAGCCTGGTAAAACCGGACAAATTGGTTTGCCAGGGCGCCCTGGAAGAAAGGGTGCACAAGGAAGAAAAGTTTCTATTAGTATTATATTTTGTATTATTAAACATTATAAATTTAGGGTAGTGAAGGAGAATCAGGTATCGTTGGATTACCTGGACCAGTCGGCTCGAAAGGTCAACAAGGCCAGGCTGGTATCAAAGGCGATCGTGGAGATCAAGGTCCTACCGGATATCCAGGTCATGATGGTGTACAAGGCTCTGTAGGCGCAGTTGGTACGCCTGGTATTCGAGGACCCACAGGAGTCCCAGGAGCGATCGGCAAACCAGGTATTTACTATGTACAAGCAATTGATTTAGTCAAAAATTTAAATTAATTAGGTATTTTTTTATTTTATCAAATTTTCAAAACGGCCAGATTATAATTTATTATTTATTATCGTAATTTATTATTATTTTTAACTAACACAATATATTATTTGTGCACTTCCTTGACCGCTGATATGTTGGGTCGATGAATTGTTGCTAAAGTCTGAGCATATAGAATTTCTTCTAAGTGACGGCTAATCTTAATCTATTTATCAATTCATAAATATTCAGTTATTAAACAAACCTAAATTATAAAAAATATCATATGAATCTAAATAATATAAGATTTTACGATTAAAATCTTTATTTTTTATTTATATGCAGTACAAAGTACGTAGACTCAGTTAAGTGATCTGATTTATGATTTCAATTTTATGTATATCATACATTTTTACTTTTCTATTCGCTATGTCACTTACGTTTTATTGAGAATATCTTCGTTAACTGTTTTATTCTCAGTTTTTGTAGTATTCGGCGAGATATAAAAATATATTATAATATATTAATATATTATTTATATATAAATATAAATATATTTATATAATATATTTTTATATTTTCACTAATGATTTTACTTTTATACATTAATATATTATATACTATATATATTTATGTATAAATAATATATTAATATAATAAAATATATATTATATTACTGTTAAATTAAATTAATATATTATATTACTGCTGATTAAATTACTGTTAAATACTAATGGCTAAATACTCTTATCTACAAATACTGTTTATAGGTGATCGAGGAGAGCATGGAGATAATGGTCAATTAGGACGAGATGGTAAACCAGGGAACACTGGAGTAATGGGACCGCCAGGTTTACCAGGACCTAAAGGAGAGAAGGGAACAGATGGATTAAGAGGACGGCGTGGACGCCCAGGTCAATCTGGTGCCCCAGGTGAAGTTGGTGAAATGGGGGATGTTGGTCTTCCTGGACCACCTGGAATTAGTGGACCTGATGGTATGTCTGGACCAGCTGGAAGCCAAGGTGATCCTGGACAAATGGGAGCTTCGGTTAGTTTCAATTATGTATAACAGTTTTATTTAATAGCCAAATTAGGGTCCAAGAGGTCAGGAAGGACCTCCTGGTATGATTGGAAGAAGAGGTGATATTGGTGTACAAGGAATTCAAGGTGTACCGGGAGATGCAGGAAGTGTGGGACCGAAGGTAACCGAATACTGAAAAATCTTAGCTAAAAATTTAGCATGAAATGATTAAGTAAATTTATTATATAATATTTCGCTTAAGAATAAAATACATTTTATGATGAAATATATTTTTGCAGGATGTTATAATTGAGATGTTTGTGAAAAATAATTGTAATGGATATGGGTCGGCATTATGCTTTGGTATAATCACAATCCAGTGTTTTATTATTTACACAATGATTAGAATAGTAAATTGAAATTTTTTATTATTAATTATTTACTTTGCTTACTTATTTGCTTAATTATTTACTCTTAATCATTAACTTTGAGAACATTTATTTTATATATTAAAATAATTATTGTGCAAGGATACGATTATCTTTAATCTCACAACCGATTGTTAATAATTATGTAATTAATTAAATAATTATGCTTTTGTGTAATTAAATAATTACAACCGATTATTTATTAAAATTAAAATCAATAAAAGATTTATATAATTAAATATACTATTATTTAAGGAAGATAATTTATATTATTAAACATAATATAATTAAACACTGATCGCCGCAAGTGTTCTAGCTATTATTGCTGTCGGATAGCGTAAACTCATGTACAATAAAAGCTGTGTCATAATAAGGAAATAAATTTAGTAAAATTGCTTAGCTAAAGTAATATTCATACTGCAATTAATCAATTTAAATTAACTACCAAATTAAAATTTAGATTAGATAGTGATAATAAATTATGAATTGATCCATTTAGCTATTAAATATATTATGGATTTCAATATGTTTATTGATTTCAATATACTAAATATTGATTATAATAATGATATATTAAAAAATCCGAACTTAATTTAGGGTTATAGCGGTCCACAAGGATTGCCTGGAGTAAATGGGCAACCAGGAAGAACTGGTGTTCAAGGTGCACCTGGTGATCAAGGTCCAATTGGACATAAAGGTGATCAAGGAGATGATGGTCCTAGTGGACCACAAGGTTTGCCTGGTGTAATTGGTGAAGATGGCGTCGAGGGCCCAAGCGGTATCCAAGGCCCACCCGGTGAACAAGGGCACAAAGGTATGACTGGTAATCCAGGTTTGCCTGGTCCACCTGGACCAGCATCAACAGGAAGATATCAGCCAGAAATGTTTGCTGGTCTGTTTGAACTACCTGACAAAGGATCTGGTGATTTTGTGGATCCTTATAATTACGAATCTGATTTGTTAGCCAATTTACCGAATACTAAATGGCAATCGGACTCTAGCAAAATGGCAGCCACACTCCTATCAGACGATCCTACAAAAAACGGCGATCATCTTTGGAAGCTACTTCAATCAACTGGAATTAGAATAATGAATAAAATTAAACCTAACGGCACTCGGCAAAATCCCTCGAGATCTTGTACTGATTTGGCTTATGATTATTCACATCTCCCGAACGGAAGGTATTGGATTGATCCAAATGGTGGAAGTTCTACTGACGCTTTTGAAGTATTTTGTGATATTGCTCGAAAAGCCACTTGTATTGATCCAATTCACAAAGAAATTCCAAGGCAAAAATGGAAAGCACCTACTTCAAGTGATTTCCTTATGCTATTCAATCATGATGCCAATCCGGTAAGTTTAATATTCTGATATCCTAAACTACGATTAACTTATTGTTTTCATGTCGAAAATAAATTTAAACATATTCATTATTTGTTTTTAATAAATCAGGTGAACGATTAAAATTGACTCTTTAATTTGCATGTGCCTCATCTCTAATTGAGTGCTTCCTTTAATAATTTACACTTTATGTTTAATGTAATGAATATGATATGAATTAAATATCAAAAAATGCGATCTTTTAGAAATGTTTTTTATAATGATCAAGCCAACAGAAGAACAGAGAGATATCGCCTGTGGAGATATTTTATTAGTAGCCATGTCTAATGAAATAATTGATAATTTAATTAATTAATTAATTGATACATGTTTAAATAAAGATATGGACATAAATTAGGCTTAATCAAATATTTTCAGCTAAATCAATTAAACGAATTTTAGGTATTACTTAATTATTTTGTCATAAAATAATCATGTAATTGTTATTTTATTTACTTATTTTATAAAATAAATATTAGATTATATTACCGAGTCTACTTATTTTATACGATATATCAATAAAAATATAGATAAATAACAAACAGTTTGAAATAAATTTTAAACAGTTTGAAATTCTAAGCTGCCAACAAATAACTATTTACAACTCTGAAGAAGGCTTTTACGCCGAAAGCTTAGCCCTTGTATTGTGCTATAAAAGAAAAATCGCTGCTGTTACTCGATTCTTAATTTGATTTGTTTAACTATTTATTTGAAAGCAGCCTCAATGGGCTCTCGAGTTCGATTTGATAATAATATTCAATATATATAAGTATTGTTGATAAAATAAACCGGAAATAAACCGGTTTATTTTACTAACAATACTTGTATGGAAGCATTCAATTCTGGATCCCGGAGTCGGTTACACTCTTACTCTATATATATATATATATATATATATATATATATATATATATATATATATATATATATATATTCGACGACTATATAGTATTTATATTCGACGACTTTTAAACCGCTGTCTAGGATACTCTTTATAGAATTCGACAAAATATATAAATACTTATATATAAATATAAATACTCATATATTATAATGATATATACATATATACAATATATAAGCAATAAAATGGTTGTCGACCTGCAGTAACTGAAGAAAGTCATTGCCGAAAGCATTTACAATAAATTTTGTTTATGTCAACCAACACTTCTAAGCACCGTTTATCATCAAATATTAAATAGTATTATATACTATATATAATATATAGTATATAGTAATATTATATATAGTAATATTATATAATATATAGTGTAATATATAGTGTTACACATTCTAATATCGTAATATAGAATGCAATATCGTAATATCGTAATATTTACTAAATTTTAGTTCTTTCATCAGTTTAAAAGCTCAATAGAATGATTGTGAGCGACGTTTTGGGAATAATACAAGATTTAAATATACATTTAGAAATTTACTAAATCGTCTATAAAAAATATTTATTTCAGGATAAATCAAAATTAATTTGAATATTTTTAGATTGCTTATTCGATATCAAAGGCTCAAATGCGCATGCTAACTTTGAGAAGTAATCGAGCTCATCAGAATATCACAGTGCACTGCTATGGATCACCTGTTTACAAAGACATGCAAACAGGAACCTATGACAAAGCTTTGACTATCTTCGGTAGTAATAATATAAAATTCGAAGCACTTACTGATAGTGATGAAACTTTGCGATATACAGTTCCGAATGACATGTGCAAGGTAAATATGTTTTAAATTTTAATATTCAAATATATAAAAAAGTCAATGTAACCATTTCAGTATTATTTGATTATCAAATTATGGGTACTAAAATGAAATATTAAAATTCTATAAAATTCTCGCAACACAGAAAAATTCTAAAAAGAAAGACTTTCATTCAACTTTTTTAATTAATACGAACAGGAAGGTATAAACCTGCATGCTCTTTTACAACCTTCGTCGGGAAGCTTACCCCGGAATGCACCCAGCACAGCCGCCTATCCTCCAATGAGGCGTTTCGTCCTTATTCTACTCATTACTTCAGGGTGGTTTCATCAGTGTAGCCCTGCAGCTACACAACTTTAACAGTACTTAATCTTCAGTAAACCTGTGAATGAAAGTCACTAAGTGCACGCTCCTTCACAGGTGACCAGCCTTACATCTGGTATGGTTTGCGTAAGCAGTGGCTTTTCAGGACAGCAGTGTGCTATCGTTCCTTTCTTCATCAGCTTACTAAGGTTGCTGAACAAGCAACACACTGGTATTCAGCTGAACCAGGCGTCTGTGGTAGGCGCATTCCGGGTTAAGCTCCCCGACGAATCAAATCAACTAACTGAGGCTACGTATTTAATATAATTTTAAAATTACCAAAACATAATAATGCTAAATCAAAGTTTAATAATTAAATAATAAAATTAATAATTGTTTTTAGATTTTATATAATTTAAATCAAGTTAAAATAAAAAATAAAACTTAAAATAAACGTCATTTTTATGAATTGACTAATAATAGACGTTGTATCAGAATAAGGATTAGAGGTCATCAGGAGGAACTGCTATGCTATCAGGTTTCGACTGAAAGGTTGTAAAAAAGCATGAGGGTTTATACTTTCCTGATCGTGTTAATTAAAAAAGTTTTATTGAAAATTTTTCTTATTAATATAACGTCACCAGTAGTTTTCAATATATTTTTAAATTAATATATAGTACAAAATACATAGACTGCATTAACTTTTTAAAGTTAATGCAGTCATAAAAATTTTATCAGCAACAATTGCTTTGACGGTGTTTTTGAGCAGTTTGCTATTGAAAAATTGATGGTACAATTATGAAAAACTCTTACTTTCTCAATTTCATCCAACATCACGAAGTGAACTGTCGATTTTGTAATAAGAATGATTTTTGTTTGGTATTCATATAAGAAATATATGTGAAAGATAAAATGTTGAATGAAAAATTGATAAAAACATAAAACAGAGAAACGAACAGTAAAGAATAATGTTGTCGTAGTCAATAAATTAAAAATTAAATCGAAATTACAATTGAATAAGGAATATTAACAAATAATTGACAGACATTTAATCATAATTTAATTTGAAATTATAATCAGAATGTTATGGTGCATTTAATTAGATTATGTATTAAATAATTTAATTTTAATTAAATTAATATTTATTTTCTATCTTTGGACAATGAATCATTCCCAACAGATAAAACCGCATTATTATCACAGCTTGTAAAATGATAATTTAGAGCAAAGCGGGATATGGGGTAAAACTTTTTCAATTTTTTCTGTTAGCATCTTAAGATGCTAACAGAAGTTAGCGAAATATCAAAAATAATTTCCTCTCTTCTTTGATCCAGCTCCAATAATTATCTTCTTCAATTTGTTTAGTTGTCTTTTCCATTTTAACATTTTATATTTGCTCCTAAATATTAAATAAAATTTCGTATCTAAATTATATTAAATTTAACCCATATCATATATATTTTTAGCGACTTTTTTAATACTTTAATAATATGATATATTGTATATTTTGTATATATAATTACTAAATATATTGACGGTAGCAACTTTATTTTTTGTTCATGCAAATAATTTGACCATAAAAGTTTTATGGATCATATTGTATATTCACTTCCTCAATAGGCGCTATTTTACCGTAGCTTGTAATCATCGAAGATGAAATGAGTGTTCATTGTGGATCATTTTATTGAGCAGGTTATGAAAACCACTTTTAGATTCATTTAAAAACAAGTAACTATATTTATGTTTTACAAACTTGTTGAAAACACTAGTCTGAATAATCAATGTTTCGTTCAATCACTTGACTTATCCAGAAAATATAGTTCTGTGCTATTTTCAATACATGAACTCTAATTGAAACCCATAAGTCAAAATGCTGCCTCACCTTTACAAATTGTAGATAAAATATTGCATACATATATATGACGTTTTTCCCTATTCTAATTTAGAACGCTAACAAAGAATGGATGAAGACTGAATTCAACATTGAAAGTAGAACGCCATCTCGGTTACCAATATCAAACATAGGAATGCCGATTTCGAATGAAATCAATTTAGGCTTCACTATTGGTCAAGTTTGTTTTTCGTGATTAAACTGATTATGAAAATGTTGTTGTCAAAATGATTTTATACCGAGCAATATTTTATTATCTAAGTTTAGAAAAACCTAAATTTACAAATTATTACTAAAAGCTTAGAATATCAAAATTAACTCAATTATATTTCATTTCTAAACATTCAATTTGGCAGCTCAAAAACAACCAAATTGTTAAATAGTAGTTTTTTCACAAAAATAGTTTAAATTTGTCACTACTTGACGGGTTGTCGGGTCGTGATCACCCAATCAGATAACCCCCGGTGTTGCGGTTATTAGTGTTAGACCAAATATTTCTTTAAAATAACTTGACGAGTTTTGCAGCAAGTTTTAAGGCGTGCTTTCTTTACTTGCACAGATGTTTACTCAGATCTCTTCCCATGTACCGTAGGTATCTAAACTGACCATCATTAAAGTAAAATGCAATCGTATTTACTCCAAGATTCTCGCGAATGACCGGGCTGCTAACTTTATCTCTAAGGATCATGTCGCTTAGACCATGAAGGAACGATAATGCAGATTTATAATGATGGCTGGCTCAGAGACAAAGACATTATAGTTGTATTTGATGTATTAACTATCAAGCTTGCCGCTTGGTATTCCATCTGGATTTTTTTCTACTAGGCATTGCCAGTGATCAGAACAGTTTGCCAACAAGCAACATCACATGGAAAAGTAAAGATGGGACCCAATATAACTGAATTGTGTACTGGATAGAGAAACCAGCTTCGAAATTCTGTTCGTGTATACTATGAGCAAAGATGGATGCGAGGGATAACATTGTTGAAGCGGCTAACGCCGACCGAAACGACTCTGAATTATTGTCTAGAACACGCACGTAATTTATGCTTTGTTCGAAAATGGATGCCATGGATATTGTGCATTATATATTTCCTTTGTACATTTCATAATATCTCTCAAAAATATATGTTTTACGCTGTTATTGAATGTTATTGTATATAAAATATAGTGTGAAGACCGCAATAAGGTATACAATTCTAAATCTGGTCAGATATTATCAAAACACATTGAACAGCCCAAATATTCAGCTAGAAAATAAATAATAACAAAATATATAATAAGAGTGGTTAATAACTGATCTTCAAATACAATTATAAGTGTATTATAAGTGTTCTAGCTAATTACAACCCTGAAGATGACGTGCCGTAGTGCCGTGGAAATATTGGACTCTTCAAATAATAATCATAAAATATGTTTTGACAAAGTAAAATCTTTTCAGTAAAAGGTATATATTTAAAAAATACGTTTTTTCTGTTTGAAAAGAGCTTTATTTGACGTAAGATCATAATTTGTTCGTAAATTTCGTATCTATGATAATGTGGTTTTTTTATTCACATTTGAACATTTGACACCAAAGCAAATATTTCCAATTTTATAAATAAAAATATAGGAAACATTTTATACATAAACAATGATGATAGATTTGTTTTTTTCGCACTGTTTCAAAGAAGAGAAATAGGGGCCTAAACCTGATATTATAGCAGTTCCAGCTGATGACCTTCAATCCTGATTCTTATACATAGTCTGTTATTTATTAGTCAATTCATAAAAATTGACTTTTATTTTAAAATTTAAAATTTTTACTTGATGTAAGTTATAAAAAAATTATAACAATTATTTATAATTTACAATTTTTTTATCTGTTGACAAGGACCGTTTGGTCGAAAGCTCCAATAAAAACGATTCAAACTGTATTTCGCAAGTCTATAATGAGCGATCGATACAACAATTTACAATAAATAATAATACATTTTTTTAAATAATATATTTATTTGAATTTATTTAGCATTAGTTTAAAATAATGACGTAGAATGTTTTTGATATGTATTTGGCCTCGCTTCCATGTTGGGTCGAGCAATAGGGGCTGAAACCCGACAATATAGCAGTTCCACCTGATGACCTCTAATTCTTGTACTGATACATCGTATGTTATTTATTAATAAATTCATAAAAATTAATTTTTATTTAAAATTTTAGCTTGATATAAATAATTTAAAATCTTATATAATTATATAATTAAATACTTAAAATTTAAGCAGGATCAGTTATCTGATCTGATAATATTGTTATATAAATGCAAATTGTATAACATCTTACATAATTATTTATTATTTATCTTTATTTTTGTTGGTTTAAATTATTAATAATCGGTTTAAATTTTAATTTTAGATTTCAAATTTTAAATTTTAAAATTATAAGAAAATAATTTGATTAAATTATAATTAGGCTAAATTACAATTGTATATTATTTATTAGTCAATTCATAAAATTTGATTCTTATTTTAAATTTCAATTTTAAATTTTAACTTGATATAAATATAAATTGCATAAAATCTTATATAATTATTTATTATTTTTCTTTATTTTTATTTATATTTAGTTCAAGATAAGTAGACTTAGTTATCTGATGTAATCTTAGATGTATAACTTCTTGTTAAAGTGGTATTATAGTGCCTTGTCTGTGTTACGATGATAGCACTCAGAGGATATAAATGTCCTGTTGATTTCGACTAATTAAAATTTGACTAATTTTTAATAATAAATATTTCGCTCTCTTCTGTTAAATCAATAATTAAAACATAAATGATGGTGTGATCATATACGTTTCAAGGTATCAATCGATTTAATATTGGCGTCAATTTATCATCATTATCGATATATTGTTGAGTAAGCATAAAAACACAGAATAACACACATGTGGATATTTAAAATATAATTGTTATAAAGTGTAATAAACGATTTATTCAATGTAATGTAACGATTTTGAATCATCGTTACAGTTTATTGTAAATATCTGAACTTTTCAATCTTTTTTCCTCAAAAATATCCACTCTATTGACCAAAATTTCTACAAAGCGCAAGGTTTTTTTTATCTTGTTGCAGTTTTTGAAATTTTTAAATTTCGAAAATCTTTGTCAAAAACCTATGTATATTTAAACGATAACGTAAAAACATCGGCTATAATTTTAAATTGGTTACAATACAAGATATGTAGTTTGAGTAAAAGCACAAATTATTTTAATCAAAATTGTCCTAAGATGTTGATCGAAAGATGTAAATTGCATTATGGTTTATTTGTATATCGTCTGTATTTTCGATTCTTCGGATTGATAGTCTTCTAAAACGAATGAAATAGTATTTGTAAAAATTATTAATAAAAAGAAATTTCATAAGATACTATTAATTTTCCATAAGAAAAATTAATACTACAACAGAATTCAGAGATGCCCTTTGTTGTTGGATCGGGTTAATTTCAGACGATTTAGGGACCACATTTTGTGTTTGTAATTCACAAATCGATGTTGGTCATGCACTCAACTGTAAGAGAGCAGGCTTAACGTTGATACGACATGACGCTGTTAAAAACGTCATTGCTGCTTTGCCTGATGTATGTAGTCGAGTTGAAGTTTAACCTAGGTTGCAACCTGCACCAGATTTACTGATCTTTGAGAATCCTCACACACTAGAGAATGCCAAGCACTTCTAGATATAGGTGCATATGACTTGGGGATTAAAGACTCGAGAGAACGTTTTTCGACGTTTGCTATAAAGGATAGCAATATATAATAAGTGTTTTATATTTAAGTAAAACTTATGAAACAATTGTATAATTACGAAAATATTACAATTGCCAGGTGATGCTAATGAGACGAACTTACAAAAAAACTGAAAGTTTGATGAAAGTAAGCTACGCCTTAGAAAAGTCATTTACCATTTCGGTAAGTGTCTAATCTAGGCTAAAAATTTTATACAATTTTTAACTTACAATATAAAGGGTCTTTGCATTTTTAAATATTGTGAGGACTCGAAATTATATATGACACAGTGAACTTACGTGCGACGTCACTGCACCGAAAAATCTTTAAAAGCAGGGACTTCTATATTTAAATAGATAAAGGATGTTCCAATGAATGGTAATAGTAGCCCAATTATAGCTGACTTGTTTTTAAGCTTTATAAAATATGAATTTGTTCATGATTGTGTAAAATTAAATTTAAACTCTTGAGCGGAAAAATTTTATAATTATTTTTAAATTTTTTAAATAATATATTTTGGGGTCTTGGTGAAAGAAACCGTTTTGGAAAATTTTTATTTCTTTAAATACAATGTGATGAGACTCTTTTATTTTAGAAGTTGTTTTTGAAAAATCACTTAAAGTACTAAAAAATATTTTTAATTATTGAAAAATAAAAAAATTAAATAATTTCACTCATATATTGCTTAACATTTTCATGTTTAGACAAGATTATGAATATAATTTCGAAAAACTAAATTGTTCTCAGAGGATATACGGTTTTCTTATTTGAATTCAAATATTTTAGCAAAAGAGTAATTTGATTTTAAATTTACGACAAATGTTCATATTATAACATGCGCATATTTTTACACTTTTTAATTATGTAAAACGATTGTAGGCATATATTTATACTTATTTTCAATGTGCAGATAAAATCATATGTGCATTTTATTGATACATAATTTAAAAATATTAAAAACTTGATCTGGAAGAAATAAAGCACATTTTTAAAAATCTTAGTATAACCTTCGATCTATCTTCTTAATGGGGAATAAAGGGCAAAATTTTAAAGAAGATGATCGACGCCATCCGCAATCAAGAGTCATAATTAGGAAATCCAGCGCTTCAATAGTGTTATGGAAACGATGGCTATCGAAGCTTCAAGCATCCTTTCGAAAACTTCTACCCAATTCCCCCTTAAAGGGAAAATATTCAAACATTATCGATCTCCTTCCCCATGAGAAGGGGGATTAAGAGGTTATTTTTCACTATCAAAATATACCTTAATTCCTCACGCTCATGTGCCTTATCCCCAAGAAAATCTATTGCTTTTCTCGGAGACAATCGATCAAGGTTCCCCATGAGAAGGGGATTAAGGGTTTATTTTTGCACTACTAAAATATACCCTTAATCCCCCTTCTTCATGTACCTTCTCTCCAATAAAAGCTATTGCTCTTATTGGAGAAGAGCAATAGCATTATCTTCATTTAATATTATATTAATATTATGAACATAATATTAATATCAATTAAAGCTATTATTAATTTATAGCGCAAAGGTGCAAATTAAAATTTACAACATATTTTTGTGTGAGCATTCACACAAAAATTAAGATTTTTCTGATTTTCATTAAGATTTTCCAGATAATTCGATGCATTTATTTTATTTTGACACTATTTTCGAATTTTCTAATTTAATTATAAAAATAAAATTTAATTATTTTTTACAAGTTCGAATAAAAATACGACTAATTTTGTTACTTATTTAACAATATTTTATTTTGCTACTTATTTATAAATATGACATATTTAAATTTACAAGAAACATATTTTTGCATGAGCATTCATGCTTACCATATAATATAAAATATAATACATTAGATAATGAAATTTTAAGAATTGCAATTATTTGCAACGATATTGCTTTTCTTTAAAATCATTTAAATAATTTAATATTATTATAACAAACAGCAGCAAATGAGCTACAAGCTCGTGTCACTTACAAAACATGATAAAAAAACGTCAACAAATAAAAAAGTTCAACCAAAAAGTCGTAAATTCATTATCTCGGTTTCGATGGCTTTCTTGATAGCATCACTAGAGAGATATACTACGAGAGATATCAAGATACATTAGTGCATTCCATTCATTAATTACCGTGGTTGCAAATCGATGGTAATAAAGAATTCTAGCAGTAGGCTTCACTGGTTATTCGTGGACATTCACAACGTCCACGAATTTCTCGTCTATCATTCACGGATAGTAATCTGGAAAGCCCCTAAAGCTATCGAAAACAATTTTGAATAAATCAATGGCTGATCTGCGATATTTTAAGTTGCCGAGACGTAGATATGTCAAACGTTCTCAAATTGGACAAAATAAAAATAAAATCAATCAACAAATTTTTAAATATATAAATCAACACAATATTATTA